>JAHXMU010025421.1:179294-197661 GCA_019455685.1 Philornis downsi
AATCGCTGTGTATTAATGCGCTCATACAGCTCATTGTTCATGCGACGTCGATACTCTTCGTAGACGATGATGGGCCCATATATTTTCCGGAGTATTTTCCTCTCGAAAATTGCCAGTACAGATTCATCCGCTTGCCTTATAACTCAGGATTCTGGGAGGGGGGAATTTCTAATTTGGACTCTCTGACTGTTATTTACTTGGGAGTAACCAAATCCCTCTGCAGAATTTCCCAAGCAGCTCACGACTTCCGACCTTCGGGCAAGTATTCCCTGGTAATGCCATCAGACAGCCGTTTGGTGGTAGCTAAAGTGAGAAGGCGACCAGTTGAGAAACCTAAATTGCATGCTAACGCCGATGAGTCTTAGGCAAGTAGGTAACTTTTGTTACTGAAACTCAACTCACCAGCCTAGTGATCGTTGGCAGCCCCAACACTAGGATCGGATGCAGTGGCCTGATAAGCTGTTCATCTTTATATATATAATTCTACTGTACGGGCGTTGTCAGTGAACTCCTCCTAAACGGTTGGACCGCTTTGCATAAATTTTTGTATATGCGTCTGGGTGGTGCCCGGGATGCTTTAGATTTACAATTCGGTCCAATTGGACAAAGGGGCGTGGTACCTCCCATACAAACAAAAAATTAAAAATCAATTATTTCTGCTCCTGCTAATGGTATTTAAACAGAATTTTGTTTAACATTGAAACATTTCCAATAAAAATAAAATTTGAAGGCAAAACAACGTTTGCCGGGTCGGCTAGTCCTAAATAAAATTATAAGATCGGATGCAATGGCCTGATAAGCCGGCCATCTTAAATAAAATTATAATGAAAACACCGAAGAAAATAAATTCCCTTACATCCCACTAATGAGGCATGGGAGTGCTCCCACTCAGTGAGTTTATACTCATTCTATTTTTAGACTCCCTTAATGGAACCTAAACGACGATTCCGATTATCACTATTTGAGAAGCATTTACTCAAAGTGTCTTTCAGGCACAACGAGAGAGATAACTGCCGCTCAAATAATGATAGATGGTCGTATGCGGAACTGAACCTGCGATCATGCGAACGAACACTATCAAACACACATCGATTTTAAAATTAGTTTATGACGAGTAACGCCCTGACTAAATAAATGATTATTCTGAGTGTAACCAAATTTATGTCGATATCAATTTATGTATATAAATTCAATGACGAAAACGTTGATGACGACAACGTTGACGACGGCGGCGCTAAAATCTAAAATATATACATATATATAATATATATGTACATAATTTTGTGTTTTACATTCAAATATTTTTTACCATTGTATTTGGACTGAATTCAGGCTGCCGTTAATTTTCATAACAGGTGAATCAAACTTTAAATCAACCGAAAATCTTGAAATTAATTTACTAAAGTTAGCTCTTATATTTACACGATCCTTCCTGTTTAAGGGTTTCTGCCAAATGGTCTAAGGTACACCGTGAAAGATAGCGTAAAGAGTTGCCAGATCATTGAAGAAATTGTTAAGGGACACAGCAATTTACCGAATCGTGAATTTACCACTTTACATTTGGTTGGACTAGAAAGTTATTGCGGTTTTTTTGACATACCTATAGATAGTTAGCTACTGGTATTTTTATTTTTGATATGCTTTAGCTTAGCTGATTAAATTTTATGTTATTTCATAACATTTTCAGTGGTCAGTTTACTCTTACAAAGCGTTGTGAATACAAAGAGCACAAAGAGAGCATTTACGCCATATTTTGCTCTTTTACCTTAGAAAAGATGAATAAATTGCAGAAGCACGTCGGTATATTTATATTGGGTATTATTTGGTTTCCCTAACAGAATGCACGTGCCAAAAGTGGTTGACGAAATTTCGTTTTAGAAATTTTATTTTTATTTTTCTCCGAGAGATGGCTATAGGAGCGATCGACCAAATGGGACTGATAGGTACAAAATTAAAGCCGTTTCTGTTCGACAAATTTCAGGGAAGCTGAAAATGCCGCACGCGGGTATCGAGAATTATTTGAAATGCAAGAGCTAAACTAAAAAATCATTTATAATAAAGCAGATAAGCACTTGTGATTTATTGCTTTAAAGCAACCAAAATGATCGCTCTTTGAAACGAATTGTTACTGGAACGAATCCTGGTCTGAGCAAGATGAATGCGCTCAAACTTCATCAAAAGTTAAATTTTACCAAAAAAAGACTACGTTCGTCAATTTTTCAGGATTTTGTTATTTGATCCAAGGAATCAAATTATTAAATTTTGAGGTCTATTCATGATAGAAATAATACCTTAATTGGTAAATCGTATGGGCGTGATTTTCCACCACTGCATCTTTGCAGACCAGACAAGAAATATTGCAGCTTGGATTAGGGATGATTTCATATCCATCTTATTATTCTAATATGGGACCTTCGGACTTTTACTTATTCCGGAGGAAATTTGCTACATCTGTTTACGTGCACAGTTTTCCTTACCCTGATAGTTGTAAGTTTTAATTTTTAAGTACACGCCCATTTTACATTCGATATATAAACTACTTATTTGAACGTTTAAAGTCCCTATTTGGTAAAATAATCTCCATTTTGTAAACCCCAGAAATAAAAGGTAAAACCTTGCCAATAAATGATAACTATTGGATCATAAATTCTTTAACCCCCCGTGTTTCTCATTTTCTTTCATATAAAATAAAAGCACCGTTCGATCAACCCCCGTATTAACAACATCAGTTGCATGTAATACAAATGATGATTTTAAATCCGAATTGTTTCGATATTTCATTTGAACGATGATTTTTCCACGACGGTATCTTTGCAGACCAGACAAGAAATATTGAAGCTTGGATTAGAGGTGATTTCATAGCATCTTATTATTCTAATCTGGGACCTTCGGACTTTTACTTATTCCGGAGGAAATTATTAAATACAAATGATGATTTAAAATCTGAATTGTTTCGATATTTTGTTAGAAATCTGCGATCATTTGAATGATGATTTTTCCACCATGGCATCTTTGTAGACCTGACAAGAAATATTAAAGCTTAGATTAGAGGTGATTTCATATCCATCTTATTATTTTAATCTGGGACCTTCAGACTTTTACTTATTCCGGAGTCTGCACAGTGTTGTAAATAGGAGAAATTATGAAATACAAATGATGGTTTAAAATCCGAATTGTTTCGATATTTTGTTAGAAATCTGCGATCATTTGAACGATCATTTTTCCATCATCATCTTTGCAGAACACAAAAGAAATATTGAATTTTAGATTAGAGGTGATTTCATATCCATCTTATTGCTCCAATCTGGTACCTTCGGATAATTTAAAATCCGAATTGTTTTGTATTTTGTTAGGAATCTGCGATCATTTGAACGATGGCAGAATGTCATTGAATAAAATTACATATTGTAGATGAAAATTAATCATTTGAAGAAAAAAAATGTAAAATTTACTTTGGGCAAAACAACCGAAATTGCTTTCTTGCCAACCCAGTGTATAAAGATTTATAAAATTTATTCCAGAACATGTCATACTTTTATGGTTTGTAATGTGAATAAATACGTCGATATTTTGGCAAGTTTGTGTTTGAAATCTTTTCATATTTTGGCATACATATACCTATAGAATTAGCAAAATACACTTATTTGAAAACGTCTTGTTAATCCAAATCGATTTAAGCACATCCGCCAATCACTGTACATGTCAAAAGTCGACAAAATGTCGACCGTTTTCTTTGATTATCGTGATGTTACGCATTTGCAATTCTTGGCAGAAGGTCAAATAGTAAATAAAAAATGTTATCTGGGCATTATGCTGCGTCCAAGAGAGCAAATTTGTCAAAAAAAAAGCGAATTTGTGGAAAGAAAACGAATACATTTTGAAAAACTATGATGCAAAATCTCCCAATGCTATCATTGTGAACAAATTTTTGGCTAAAAATGCCACTGATGTAGCTCCAGCTAAATGTTTCCTCTTTCCTCAACTCAAATGATCATATCGAGGCAAGTATTTGTAGTTGATTGAAGACATAAAATGTTGTTCGTTTTTTTCTGGACAACTTATTCATCAGGAAATGGTAGTTATCATACAACCCTCATGTATTTAAACAAACATATGTAGGAGTATACTACGTAATCCTCATGCGAATTCATTTAATGTTCAAGAGTATATTTTCTGTCGGATTTACGTCACTAATTCGTTTTAGCAGAAAACATCCGGTTGCTTGTTTTGTGTTTTCCTACGAAAACAGGAGTGAAAATGCGTTTTGTTTATTAAATCGTCTTTGGAATTGTATAATTATTTTGGTTATAAACATCGTAATAAACAATGTAATAAACAATGGAAAAAAATCTGAAACTTTTGTTTAGATCGAGTACACAGATACTAAGAAATTTAAAACGGAATTTTTCATATACACCCAACCATTTGATTTTGAAGAAATATTAATATTTATTTACTCTTTACATATTTTTCAACACAAAATTTGTGTTTTTTCTATTGAAATCGCCATCGAAATCTAAACTGCACTGTAATATGTGACGAATTTTTATATCGGCTTGCCATAACTGTGGTGAGGTACGCTGAAGCGTTGAGATTTGATATTTAGTTACTATGGAACGACGTAGACCTTGTTTAGTTATATGTTGCACCTATAATAAAAGTATATCGAGTGCTCGATTCTTTCTAGTTTAGGAGACCAACTTCTTAATCATATTCGAATAAAATTTGCTTGTGTTTAGAATGAAAAATTTAAAATAATTGTGTATTGGTTGGAGTTCTGATGTTATGTCCTTGTGAATGCACCTGCCAAATTGCTTTTTTCGATCTGTAGAACTACAATTTTCAACCAAATGATTTCAAATTTTGTAAAATTAATTTACTTGATAGGTTTGATGAGTTAACCATAATTGGGCTACACCGGCTTATGCTTTTTTTATAGCTCATAAGAAAAGGATTTCACTGTGTTTAGCAGTAAAAATGTTTATTAAAAAAATTCCTTTTTTAAGAATTATTTCTGATTATTATTATATCGCTTAAAAAATAATAATTATTTATGATTTTTATAATATTTCACCAAAAATAACAAATAATTGTTATATTTATTATATCTCTCAGGAATAACATTTATTCTTCATTCGAATTTTTCCTTTTAACTGTTATTGAATACTTTGTGTAAGAAAAATCTGAAATAGGTCGTTCAATGATTTTTTCAAATCAAAATCGAGAATCAAAATTTTTTTGTGATTTTTATATTTTCGATTAAAGTATAAAATGTTATATAAAAACTATTTCTTGGGACTTCCAATAAGTATCTTTACTTTTAAATAGTATGCAAATGACTGTAAGTTTTACATAAATGGCAACTAGAAGGGAAATTGTTATCAGTTATATGCCGCTCGTATGAAATAACGTTAATACTTCTTGTGCTAGAGCGTTTGGATCCACTCACACATCCTGACCCGGACAACGCAATTGCTGTATTTTAAGGCGCTTGACTAAGTCGATGTAAGTATACAGCTCATGATTCAAACGATGCCAATAATCTGTGTTTATGGTAATGAGTTCATATATCGGGTCTGATTTTTGCCAACGACTCCTAAAACTGACTCATCCGCTTGTGTTATAATCCAGTATTTTTTGCTATTCAGCAAGACAGGCGCCACTAATGTCTGATGCAGCTGTAACGTCTGCAGACATCATTTCTTTTATTCGCGGTGGAGGCGGTGGTTCCCAATGTTGACGCCGCGGCAAAAATGAGGACATGTTTTATTTGTTGAAACAAATAATTTGATTTTGTCCGCGTTAACATCCAGATCTATATTTGCTAATCGTTATTTAATGCTAGAGAAGACTGCGGTAACATTTCGCTGATAATGTCTACACCATCGTGATGCACAAGCAGCATAAGGCTTTTGTTGAAGATGATACCAATCGTGTTAATTGCAGCTTTCCTCATAATCATCATTATCAATGCTTGAGAAGGCTGCGGTAACATTTCGCTGACAATGTCTACACCATCGTGATACGTAAGCAGCACAAGGCTTTTGTTGAAGATGGTACCAATCGTGTTAATTGCAGCTTTCCTCATAATCATCATTCTCAATGCTTGAGAAGGCTGCGGTAACATCTCACCAATAGTGTCTACAAGAAGATTGTACCAATCGTTTTAATTGCAGCTTTCCTCATAATCATAATTCTCAATGCATGAGAAGGCTGCGGTAACATCTCGCTGAGAATGTCTACATCATCGTGATACGTAAGCAGCACAAAGCTTTTTTTGAAGATGGTACCAATCGTGTTAAATGTAGCTTTCCTCATAATCATAATTTTCAATGCTTGAGAAGGCTGCGGCAACATCTCCCTAATAATGTCTACATCAATGTGGTGCGCAAACAGCACACAGCTTTTGTTGAAGATGGTACCAGTCTAGTTAACTGCAGCTTTCCTCATAATAATCTTCTCTAAAGTGCCTGATTTTATTGAAGACTTCGTGTTAGTCACTGACATTCTATAAAGACGTACATATAAGCTTGAATATCAATCTCGGACATAACTTTACCGGACATCCCAAAACAACTTTTTATTCGCCGAAAATGATGTATGTGCCGAATTTGCTATAGTGTGAATATGTGGGCAGTTGTTGATTTAGCGGGTCTAATGTCGTACTGATAAGGCCTAATCAGGCCATCTGAAATAGGCTTTAGTTTTCGACATATCACATTTGACAGAACTCTATAAGAGGTGAATAAAAGATTAACGTCGCGGTTTGTTGGTATAAAGACTAGGATCGCATTTTTTGAAGACTGGACATAAACACTTAAATTCCACTTATCGGGCATGCTTTCCTCGTCTCTCGAATAGTGTTCAGCAGCTGATGTATTCTGATTATCAGCTCATAGCCAGTGGTCATAAATAGCTCAGTCGGTAGGTCATCAGCTGAGCAGTTACACAGTTGTTCTAATCTTGCTTTGGCTTGGTGCTGGGTAATCTATGCATTGTCAAGAACGGAATAACATGTGGTGAAAGCTATACGAGTACAGATAAAGAATTTGTAGGAAACCTAAGCTAGAAACATAAAAATTAGAAAAAAGTAATTTTGGTTTATGGCCTTATGGAATATAAATTAATACAGACTGTTAAAATTATAAACCGATAACCAGGCTATACATTTTCGGAGGTTTTTGATGTACTGAATAAAATATGACCTCAGCATATACATTTTTCGAGGTAATCAGAGTTAAAATTGTAAAAAAAGGACTTTCAAACATATTCGAGGACATGTAGAATCAAGAGAAATTTTTTTCAAAAATTCCTTCCATAAGTTTTTCGTTTCAGCTCATTTGGCGCAATGTTCTCACCTCAAAAAACATTTTTAACAAATATGAAAGCTTATGCATTTTCTATCATGATATCTCAGAAACCAAAGCTAATGTAAATAAATTTGTTTTCAGTTCAAAAATTACCATGACTGAGTGTTCAAGTTGAAAAAAGCTTGAAAAAAAAAAACGTTATAAAACTTTTCGTTTCAGGTCATTTGGCGCAATGTTCTCACCTCAAAAAACATTTCTGACAAATATGAAAGTTTATGTATTTTCTATTATGATATCTCGAAAACGTAGATAAATTGTTGTCAGTTCAAAAATTACCATGACTGAGTGTCCAAGGTAAATTTCGAAATGGCTGCTATTGGCCCAGTGTTATAAAACACTTTCATGGCATCTAAATTAGCCATGGTGTGCTTTAGTGGCTCGTTCTTCTCTTACGAATATTGTTAATAATACTGGAGATATCTGCAATTGACTATTACTTGGAAAGTGTTGTTTATTTACATTTAAAGTAACATTCATGAAATTTGGAATTTCGTAAATTCTTTTTGTGTCATAACATTTTAAATTTGTGTCTGAAAAAGCTCTTTTAAACTGTGATATTCACGCAAGGGAATGGAATGGAAATTCTTCTTGCTAGTTAAAACCTTTTATTAGACATTTGGTTTCAAATAAGTTGTTCATGGCATAGTCTTGAAAGTTATTGCACACATTTCTTATAGTCTTAATATGTAATGTATGTGCCTTGCAGCTGGCCAAAATCTCTAACTGATAATACTCGTATGCTCATTATTATAATTGGCAATCAGTCTTTGCAAGACATTCATGGCAAAGGACGTAAAAATATTGTGTCCAGTCGAAATTTCACGCCTACCGCTTGTTGTTATTGAGTTTCCTATCAACACAACCAAATTTCTGGTCGATTGCGGTTAGGATGTTTTCGCAATCAAATTTCATTCATGAATACATCAACATACATACTCGCATGTATGGGACCATTATAGACATTGGTCGACAGCGCGAAAAGAGACAAAGGGGTAAGGAATATGAACATTATGGGAAAGTATACGTTTGAATTATAAATGTGTTGTTTTCCAAGAAATTACGTTTTAATTTCGTTGCTTCAAAATGTTTATTGTTAAATTTGGTTGCGATTTTTGGTGAACGCTGTTTTAGCTTGATTACGTAGTCCATATTCTATCACATAATGGCCGGTTAGTTGGTAGCTATTCTGGCGATGGTGATGCAAATGCCAGTGACTATGATGCCAACAAACGTTGAATCTTCACTTTTTTCATTTCAGCCATTGTTCTTGCTTCCTGTGATAGTCCCTGTTCTGTTCAAATTTCATGTTTTCTACTTCTGCTGCGATTCGATATTTATTTTGATAGAACAGCAACAAATGTTTGTTGCCCGAATTCGCAACGTATTGAAATAATGTCATGAGGAAAATAACATTTAGGTTGGCGTTTAGGTTGATCTTTTTTTCTGTTCACAATTTCATTTACGTTTTTGTTATTTGTTGTTCGTTGGCCATAAAGTGGGCGTAATTTTATGTTATGATATTTTAAGAAACTTTGAGAGATTTATTGTATTTATTATGATGTGATCGTAAATAAGTTTCATTTTAAGGCTGTACTGTTTTTTTGTTTGAAAACAAATGTCTGTATTTAACAATGACGTTACTTTCGTTTTCCTTGATTTTTTTTTTAAGAAATTGGAAGAAAGGGAGGGTGTAGCGGAGATATAAGCAGAAGTTTTTATGTGGACCATAAATTATTGCACGGCAGGTTGGAATATGTGTAATAAAGTGGGGTAGGAAGCATTTAAAGTAGCAGGTAGCTTTTGATCAAATGTGGTTCAGCATTTTTTAAGTCTATTGAGCGACATTTATTTGTCGATAATTGTCGTAAATCTTTATGAAACTTTTTAAAATAGAGACTAATATTTTGTCAGATTGTAGTGGAAGATTGTAAATGGATTATATGGACGTATACTTTATAGTACTTCCTATATAAATTTATCGATTTTCTAATTATTTGATAAAAATACGAAAAAATCTACTATTTAACTATTTTTCTTCTGGGAGCTCCTATTTAAATGATCAATTTGACCCATAAATTCATAGGTTTATGCCTTCCATTCAGTTGCAGTAAATTTAGTCAGATTTGATATATGTTAAGCGTTTGCTAATGTAAAGTCCGAAAATTGAAATGGATTGCATTGCCAAACCTCTTATGTCGTAAATCTTTATGAAACTTTTTAAAACATAGCCTAAGACTTTCAGATCATAGTCGAAGATTGTAAATATACCATATGGACTTATCCCTTCTGATGCTTCCCATACAAAGAGTCCGATTTTTCCAAAAATAATAAATAAATAGGCTGAAACAAACTAGATTATTGTCCACTGAATCGACATATATTGCTTGATAAAACGTGAAAAAAGTCGACAAAAAAACTACTCCCCTTCTAGTATCTTCCACACAAATGATCTGTTAAACTTATATTTTTTAGCTTCATATCTTTTTAGCAATTGAACTGAAATAAGAAAATGTTGGCGCATATCATGCATTTGATATACTTAATTCTGTGAATGGCAATGTACTGTGTTGCCACTCCCATTTTGGTGCCTCCATACAAACGTTTGATAAATTTAATTCTGTGAATGGCACTGAACTGTGTTGCCACTCCTATTTTAGTGCCTCCATACAAACTGACCGAATCGACCGATCAGAATTAAATTTTTCTTCTATAGGGGGCGCATAAGTAACGTTACGATTTGATCAGTGAATACATTTTTTTTTAAGTTTTTTTTTTTCGTCTCTTTACAGAATTAACTAAATAATACTTGGAAAATTTATGGTGGAAAGGCTCAGCACAGAGCAAAGAACTAAAGTTGTTGTTAAAAACGACGAAGGAGTTGCGGTTAATGTGAACGGCATTTAATACCGGGAGATGATTGAAAAATTGTTAAGGCCAGATGTGCAGAACAATCCAGATTTGTGGTTCCAACAAGATAGAGCCACAGCTGCGCGAAATTTTTGGCAGTCGAATAATATCACGTTTTCCTGACTTTAAGTGGCCACCATGTTCGCCTGATTTAACGGCTCCCGAATTTTTTCTTTGGGGCCTACCTAAAGGGCAATGTACGAGTATATGGCAATAAGTCAAGAACCATTAAACAACTTAAGGCCAATATTTGAGCAGAAGTGGGGGCGTTGGGACCTTAAATTCTAAGAAAAGTTATGGGAAGTGCTTTGGAAAGAGGACGTCAGGTAGCAGCAAACAATGGGCACCATTTGAAAGATATTATCTTTAAAACATAAAGTGAACATATTCACAAACTATATTCTAAATTTTAATAAATGCCAACGTTAAATAAAAGCAGAAGGAAAGAAGTTATACATTGAATAAATCTTAACGTTACTTATGCGCCACCCCTTATAATCCATAATTCGGGGACTGCAGTAACTTAATTTTTTGTATTCTAAATATTCTAACCGTAACACATGTGGTACCTGCCATACAAACTAAATAATTTAATCCATAGACATATTCTTACACTAATATTTTTATATTATATTTATATATATTTTTAATTGCATTAAATTGTGCATAATTTAGCACTAATCAGGCTTTTAGTAGACTAAAGGAGCATTCATTTTTCATCACCCGATGCAATGCGATGAAGAAAACCATTCCCTTTTTGTCGCTGAAACAGTTGTTCACAGGCCGAAAACGACGCTTAACGCCCCTTGGCTTCAAGTCATAATGAACCCAAGTTCCTCGATTTTGAATCATTCCCAACGCATGCAATCGCTTGGAAATGACTTATCGGGTATCCACTAATACTGAATCAAGCTCTACCTGCGTTTGACATGGATCTCCATCAAGCAATGCCCTCAATTCAGCGTCTTCGAGGGTTTTTCGTTTTCCTCCACGCGAACGGTCGTCAATATCCAAGCCACCGTCTTTAAAGCGACGGAAGCAATCTCGACACGTTGTTTAACCTAAAGCAGCATCTCCGTAAACATTTTGAAGCTCTCGATGGTTTTTAGTCGCCGTTTTCTTCGATTGAAAGAAGAAGTATTGATACTTCCCGCCTATGACAATAATTTGGCGCAAAATCATACATTTTCACACAATCAAAAGAATATGATGTCAAAACAAAATCACTATTGTGTCGAGGCGGTATGTTTATCGTATGCCTAAGCTTGGTTTACAATGTTTAGGTTATGGCAGAATCGATTAGCACTTACAGCTGGCGCCATCTATTGGCAAACAACGGGTATTTAGTTGAGGACGTAATAATTTTTGGAAACTTTGATAGCTGACGAAAACTTTTACCCGTTTTATAGTATAAAAAAACCTTGTTAAGTATGCCTTCGTTCGTAGACGATTCGGCTCATTGTTAGAGTAGAGGCGTGTCGAAATCATACTTTCTTATTCATAATAAATCAACTTTGCCTGGTTTCCTGGTGGAAATGCATATTTTTGTATTATTTTCAACTAGCCATGCCCAAAACTTGGTCAGTTAGGGTAGGTCTATGCCATATCTGTGTGTGATATGGCGGCTTGAGTTCCTGTGTGGGAAAGCTTTTTTTCTATAGGATCGATATCGCCAACTTGTAGCAGTTGGATTCGAGAGTATTCTGGATAATTTACCGACTTATCTTTGAGTGTGAGGAAATTCTCATTTTTAACCATTTTTGGATAAATATCATGGGAAAAAGGATGTCTTTTTTGTATATGCTGTATGAGGACAAATGCTTTGAAATTAGGCAAAGGTTTTTAGGTTGAAGAAAACAAAATCGAAGTTGTTTTTCTGAATTTGGTCCGCTAAGCTAATATTTGTTAGACTTCTATCTCTTAGAGTCATAATATTTCTTCCAAAATTGGTTTAAATTTATAATTTTTTTTAATACTATGTTAGAGTTCTTCTCCTTTTACATTAATGGTATACAGATTTCATTTTAGTCCATTGAAACCCATTAGTGATTCACCCAACCCAACGACTGCAACTCCATTTTTTTTTCTTATTATCCTTTCAACAATTTTAATGCAAATGCATGAATCGACGCTCATTATTTTTCTTGATTTATTCCCATTCACATTAGTAGTGGAAATGTGTCAGTTTCATGGGAATGGCAAATATTTCTTTGAGTGTCTCCATGAACTTGTTCACATTCAAGTAATCATCACCATCGCCATCTCCATCATCATCATCTGCCTCCCTTTTATCCAACCAAAGACATTCCGGGAACTGTTATAGTTTCACTTATTCCATTTGATCAAGACTTATTGAGTTATACGTTTTCTTTTTTACATTGCTACGATGACTGACTGGCTATATCTAATTGACATGTGAAGTTTAAACCAGGTTGTATGGTAATTACCAGGCATTAAAACGGAAAAGCTCCAATTAAACATTTTGTGTTAAATGAAAGTCAATTTTTAGCTTCCTGTGCTCCTTTTTTCCTTATCGTGCGAAAAATTAAATTCACTGTTCCAGTAATGACAATTTTGACGGTTTACGAACCCATTCATAAGGAAATGAGCCTCGTCACAGAAAAGGATATTGTCAAAATTGGAAAATCGATTAAGCATTTCATTAGCAAATGCGAGTCTTGCTATGAAGTCAGACTCTTTCAATTCTTGTGTTAATTGCAGCTTATATGGATGCAGTTTAAGATCCAATGTTAAAATTCGTTGCAAACTTCGTCGCGATAATTGTAAGACAGACGATCTCTTGCGAGTCGACATTTGTGGATTTCCTCGTACTGACTCCATAACTCTTTCAACATTGTCTTCGGTTCTAGATGTTCTTGGGCGACCATTTGCTTGTGGTTTAAATGTTGAATCGGTCTCTTCAAAACGCTTTACCCATATTTTAATTTAATTAGCACTCGGAGCTTCACTAATTCGCCGTAGTCCATATTCAGCACAATATAGTCGCCTAGTAGCAATATATGAACGAGAGTTCTCGTAAAATGCGCACACGCAAAATGCGCGACGCTTCCCGTCGAGATGATTCATAGCGACTAAGACTCCATGAGCACGCCAACCCAACGAATCTGTAATTGGTTTTTCTCTATCACGTCACGTTTTCGAGATACAAAGAAAAAAAATGTTTTTACATGTTTTTAACATAAAAAATCAATAGTTTGTTTAAAAAGTAATGAATTTTCAAAAGTAAATTTTCAAATTTGAACCTCGTTTGTATTTTGTTGTTTTGGTTTCACGTATTAGAGTCCAACAATAGTCTCTCAGCAAGCTTTTGTCCCAAAATCCTTGATAATTTCTTTCAATTTTCATTTAATCTTGGTGAGCACGCTCTCCTTGTTCGTTGCTCACCGATCCTAGGTTTTGTGAAAAAAAAATCTAAATGCCAAGGAAGAAAACGCATTTTGAATGACATTCATGCACCTGATTCATGATAATTTTTCAATAATTCAGCAACAATTTGTCTGTAGTTGTCACTCTTATTGCTTCCAAGAAAACTATACACGATGCTCTTGAAAGATTTCCAGCCCGCATATTCTTTCTCCAATAAACATTATGGAAAATTGTCTTCATTGAATAGCTTTCTGATCTGGGAGCCAACAAATATATCTACCTTGGTTTTAGCAGATGAAATTTTGGGGAAAACCGCTAACAAATATTTAAATGCTGCCCCCATCTTTGTCCAGAGCCTTGAAAAAGATCTTAAAAAGGCCCAATTTTATATGCAGCGGCGGAAGGAAAAAGTCATTTGGATAAATTAATGGTTTATTTGAAATGTTTCGTTTTCCTGGTGAATGCCCAGTTATTTTTGGCCACTCTGTTCTGACGTAATGATGACATGTAGGGCGACTATCCCATAGACAAAGGAAACAACAATATTTTGTGAAACCTCCTTGCATACCAGTCAACAAACCAATGATCTGAAACAGATTAATTTACACTAATTTACGATCGTCTATACTATATATAAAAGAAATTTAAATCACACTCCTTAAGGTCACCACAGATCTTATATTTATTATCGTTGTGTTTGAGTAATGCCAAAATTTCAGTCATTGATTCGTGATTTCCCTTCATACTAACGGCAAAAGCAACAGGTATGGATGGTTGTTCATTCCCATTTTGCAAAAGAAAAGCCTTTAAACTGTACTTAGAGCCATCAATAAATAATCTCCATTCAGTTTTGTCATGTGGCTGATTCATTTTTTGAAATAAGCGATCAACATCAGTACAGCATAGAATAGAGTGCTTCTTTTCAAAATATGATTATAATTAAGTTAAACAGTCACACTAATTGCCAATTACAAGAGGAAAACGAATTTATATTTTGTTGTTATCTCCCATTTTGTAGAGAAGATATCAACAAATAGGAAATATTTTCCTCCATCCAAAAATATTGTTTCGTTTTAAATACAAAATCTAGTTTGTAATATTTTAGTAGTTTGTTAAACACAAAGAAATCCTTTGGCTTCCTGTATGTTTCCCAATCTTTCTATTTCAATCCTTCTTATGTACGACTTATAGTTTATGATTGATGTGTTTGATCCGACAACACTTAAGCAAAAAAAAAATATTATTTCTTATTTATAAAATCTAAGCTAACTATTGTTGTTAATTTTAGAACATTTTCTGCCTGACATTTTTTAGTTATCATACAATTCTCCTAAAATCAATACACTTTCAATGGCATTTGCCAATGCATCTTCCATTTGCCATGGCTGCAAGCAAAGTGATATTTGAGCTGAGGCCCTGAGCCATCGCCTTCGTTGTATTCGAATCATATTCCTAGCGAGAGAAATATTGCATATTATCGAGTAGCACTTTCATATCAAGTAGCAATGATGACTAATAGTTTTCTGAGGCATTTTGCTTTTCTCCATGTCCATCATTTCATATTACCATTTAATATGCCACACAATATGGATTTTTGCGTCCCAGTGAAACATCAGCAGGGTGATGTTGAGCCGTTGGAAACCTTATAGATGTTTGAATTTTACTATCCCTGGAGTTGTTCTCATTATTTTTCTCGTTATGCGCCGCAACATCTCATGTTTGTATAGGAAACTCACGAAAGAGCTACTATGGGAAGTTCTATAAATCGTAATTTGCATTTAACTCGTCCTTGGTTTGTGGTCTCATTTGCCCGTTGCCAGAGCAATACTCTGCAATGCTAGCCATTAACAACTGACAACATTTACGACAATACCTGGTGATATATTACTAGGGACTTTGCAATCAACCATGTGTCTGGCATAATTGATGAGTTTAGTTCATTCAGGCAAGGTCTTCTAGATTAAGAATTGAATCAAAGCAAAGCCTCATTTAGCCTGCAGACCGTATGTAGTTCTCAATAGAGGTTAGTTTAGTTGGAATGTCTTAGAACAGCTAAAAGAGTTTAAGAGTTTACACAGTCACAACACAGCGAGCATTACCGAGAATATAAAACATTGGAGCAGAAGTGGAAGGTGTTGTAATTTGCTTGAATAGTCTCTTAATGAATTTGCTGTGTCATCGTATCTAAGACCCAGAAACCATCTCATGTTGTGACCCTCAACATTTTGGCCTGAATGGTCATATTAAAATTGGAATTTTTATTTTCTTTTGCCGCTGGCTAAGGATGAATACAGCAACTAAATAAATTGTTTGTGTTGTTCGGTCGTCGAAACGAAAATAAAGTTGTGCAATTAATTGAGGGTCTTCCAGTGTCACGACAAGTTTGTTTATTTTGTAAGCAATGCCAAGTTGTAGATGACACAGATTTTTATTGTTAATGTTTATAGCAAGCCCATCATTATTCAAAAATGCCCATCAAACAGAAATAACTATATTTTGAAGCTAAATCTAGTATCACGTTACGTATGAGTAATAACAATTAACTGTATTGGAAATAAAAAAAAAATCATTCGCCACAGAGAACGGCTTTAGTTGATACAGATTACAGTGATGATTATAATTATAGCAGGGACAAAAATTCTGAACACAAAATATCGATTTCAGGACTTTTGTAATTATATAGAAAGTTAATTTTTCCAAATGTATGGAAAATCGGATCTTTTGACCTAATTAATATTTTCCGGAAAAATCAAACTTGTAAGTTATTTAATCCTGTATATTTAATTAAACTATTGAACAAATGACAAATTTATGTTAAAATGAAATCATGAAAAAAAATTTTTTTATTTTGAGAAACTAGGTACAACAACAATAAAATATAAATGTTATTTAATTATTAAAATGAAAGCCGGCTTCGTAGTTGGTTAATTTTTATTACTGATTATTATTCCACCATGACAAATAATTAATAATATTATTTTCTATTGGAAATAAAATTGATTTATCTTTGTTAGTTTCTTAGTTGGTGAATTAGTTAATTTCTACTTTGTTCATTCAACTTTCCACTTTGTTTTTGTATTCCCGTTTGAATATTGTTTCTATTATGTCAAAATGAAAAATGTATTTGAATAGAACTACTTCAAATTTTGAAAAATTAAATTAAAAAATACATACTAAAGGGTGTCCCAACAAGAACGCAAGATTTAAATTTAGCGCCATTCGAAGTATCATTGTTTGACATTTGAACGATTGTTATTGTTTGCTAGTAGAAGGTACGAGGTTAGTAAAAATGGAGCGCTACACGAATGAACAACGCATTCTCATTGTGAAATTGTTTTACCAAAATGGTAAAAGTTTTGCGGCTACAGTTCGCAAATTGCGATCAATTTGGGGTCACTATAGTGCTCCAAAAGAGTCAACTGTAAAAATATTAATGGATAAATTTTCCAAAACTGGGTCTGTTAGTGATGTAAAGACAACAACGCGCCTTCGACCAGGTCGATCGACCGAAAATGTCGCAGCTGTACGTGATGATGTCACTCAAACCCCATCCTCAATTCAATTGGCTCAGGAACTGAAGCCAGCTGACCATGGACAGCGAAGGGAGTTCATTAATTGGGTATTGGAGAGACAACATGAAAATGCTGATTTTGTCGATAAAATCACCTTCAGTGACGAGGTCCATTTCCATCTTGATGGCTTTGTCAATAGGCAGAATTGTCGCATTTGGGGTGAGGAAAATCCTCGAGTGATGTACGAGAATGCATCCTCAACGTGTCACGGCGTGGTGTGGATTTTGGGCTGTAGGAATCATTGGACCTTTTTTTTTTGAAAATGGGCCATGTCAAGCGCAAACAGTCAATGGTGTTCGGTATCCTGAAATGATAACCAGTTTTTTCGTGCCTAGAATTGAAGAAATGAATGTGGAGGGCATGTGGTTTCAACAAGACGGCGCCACATGTCATACAGCCAGAGAAACAACATCTGTGTTTCATTTGTAATTTAAATTTTGCGTTCTTGTTGGGACACCCAACAATTTGTAAATTTATTTTTAAGACTCTTTACAATTTATATCGAAATTTATTAACGCTTTCTTTAATTTTTGTCGAAAACATTAAAATTTATTTTTGCAAATAAATATTTAAAAGATTATAAATACCGATTTAAATCTTAATATACAGGGTGGGCCATATGAGTGTTGGCGATTTAATTCTTCAATTTCTCGGTAACGCGCGGCGCGGGGTGGCGGGGGGATATGTTGTTCGCTGCGCCGCTTCCTGGAAATTTAGTCCCCATGGAGCCGTACACGGGAGTGCAGCGTGCATTTTGTGTCCGAGCGTATTACGAAAACAATAAAACAGTGATTACTGCACCACGTTTGTATCGGCATGAACACGGTTTACACGATTTAAGCGAAGTTCCAAGCGCCAATGTGATGTGAAAATGGATCAGAATGTTCGAAACAACCGACTCAACAGTACCAATTACGGTTCGTGGTCGCCCAGTTTCTGCAAGATCAGCCGACATTGTGGAGCGTGGTCGTGTTTCAGTTCAGCGAAATCCGCAACAGTCAACACGTAAGAGAAGACAGTCCTTGGATGTCAAAAGAACAACTTTACGACGAATTTTGAAACGTGATTTGCATTTGAAGGCTTGTAAGATTCAGATAGTCCAAGAATTAAAACCCGATGATGCCAATAACC
>JAHXMU010025421.1:214978-228604 GCA_019455685.1 Philornis downsi
TATATATATATATATATATATATAAAATTACAGCCTTTCGTGGCACATATTTAGTTATATGTATTGCTGACCTTTATTTGTTAAATTATTTGATACTTCGTTCGGCTTTAGGTCATCCAAAAAGAAAAGTTTTTGTTTTTCTTTTTTATAATATTTTTATTTACTCCCAATATTTGGACCAAGTCCGTTGGTCTATATCAGGGGTTTATTTTTGAGCCGCAAATCTTTCCTCGAAGCTCGAAGAAAATAAACACCGACAAGACGCGCCAATTTTATCCCAAAAAAATTTTTTTCAATTTACGATTGGCAAAAACTACCAGATCTGTAACAAATCAACAGTGCTGCCATAGGATAATATAAAAGATGTCAATGAAATCTCTAATTTAACTCAAATAGTATTCAAGTTGAAAAAATGTTTGATCTCAAGTGGAGAAAAGTGTTGGATATCCAATTGAGAATTAAATTGTTTCTCCAACATTGGAAAACAATTTATTTCTCAACTTGATATCAAGTTGAAACCAAATAAGGAGAAAAAAGTTTCACTTCAACTTGAGAATTGCATTGGAAATCAACTTGAGAACTAAGCTTTTCTCCAACATTGGAGAAATGACTTTTCAATGCATATTGGATTTGGACGAGTATATATGTATGTGTGTGTTCTGGGTCGTTGATCCTCTTCTGTCAGATGCATTTCAATATTTCTGCAGGCGGATGGAGAAAAGTGAATTTTTGGTGGCGACGAAAAAAAAAAACATAGTTGTGGCTGTTATTTCGCAAAAGAAAAACCTAATTTCTTCAGGTTGTTGAGGTGAAAATGAACGAAAATCTAAATCTAAAACAGATCGACATTTGCCACATAACCATTGACAGCAGAGCTATGAGTTCGGTAATTCGATCCGTCAAAAATTATACGAAGCCATAGCTCAGTTTGGTATTCCTACGAAATTTATGCGCTTTTGTAGAACGATGCCAATCAAGCCTTCAAGCTTTCAGTATAAGTAAGCAAAAATCTTCCTGAGTCATTTTCCAGCAAACGATACTTTGGGCAAGGCGATAACTTGCTTTTTATGCTTTTCGAGATGATTAGAGAGGGAGGAAGCTGCAGTACACACTATATGTTAGTTGTATATGCCAATGATATGTCATTGGCCGAAAACTGCCAAGTTTTATTACAGTCGTTTTAAGCATTAAGAAGCAATATGTAGGAATGGGTCTGACGGGAAACGAGAACAAAGCTAAATTAATTTCTTCGAAGAACAAGAGGCTACAGAAACACATAAATACTGAAACCATAAAACGAAGTTAGCGGTTTCACAAAAGAAAATAATGAATATTTTTAAATTTTTATTGTTCCTTCACACAAATACCTTCAAGTTTTCAGTTGACCTAAGTACTTACAGCAGAGAAAGGGTGCAAACAGAAAGTTGAAAACATCTCATAATATGTAAGAAAGAGGCAACTAAAAAACTATGGAGAGACAACTGATGTGAAGGTTTTACATGAGTCTCGCTGTGAAAGCCTTACCCATGGTGTGCCACCACATAGGTGCTGTTTTCCATCATTTACTTTTTTTCTAGCGACAGCAAGCGCCCCTTTGGGGTACTCAAACTAATCCCGAAGGATTAGCCAAACTACCAGAGATTGGAAGTAGGTCCCTTGGAAAGCTTCCTCAGGTCCCACTCTCTCACTCGGCCAAAGTACCTTTGTAGTCACTAGCTATGAAGTGAGCTACCTCCCGGGTAGGAGTTGAGGCAATCTAGGAATACCTCGGATAGACATGAACAGTGTTTTCCAAGCTAATGCCTTCCTTCACCAACGCAACGTGAAGTAACGCAAAAGCACTGAAAACAACCAACACCAGCACGATGCTCCCACTAGGGGTCCAACACCATTGACCAGGAAGGAACAATGTTCCTTGGGCCCCTGGTCACCCGTGCTACCAGAAGAGAAGAACCCTCTGGTCTGGGTTTCGCAGACAAGCTACTCCAGTTTTGCTTTATCATACCTCGCATGGAACTGGTAATCCATAATCTACGGCATAGATTTTCAATGTCCGAGGAGAGAATATCAACACAGCAAAGCACACCATGCTCCAATTATAGTCCATTAATCAGATCTCTCTGGTCATACAACTATATTTTTTGCGGAAAAGATAAATCTTCTGATACCTCCCGACGGCTTCTCTATGTCCGTACCTGTTGCCAGGATGTGACTCCCCCCTTTACTTGGTCTTCGAAAAACGAGTTCCAAGATCGGTTTGATGTCATATTATAGGTGAATCCCAAGTCATAATCCACCTTTTCCTAGGACGCCTGGCACAAGGCCACACTACTTTGTTTTTGTACGCAAGCATCATACCCTTTGCCTGCTTAATTACAGGATCAGGTAGAGAGGCCTGCGTTTTAGGGGTAAGAGGTACAAAGCATCCTAGGAAACACCCGCCTACCCACACTATGAAGAGACAGTAGGGATGCTTAAGATGGCTAGGCCGATATCACTGAAGAGCAGTATTATTAATGTAGATTTTTTTCGCCATAAAATTTAGCTTTGTCTGTTTAGCGGGAAAAGTTTGGATTCAGCTTTAACCATTTTTTTAGCTTTTTCATAATTTTTTTAATTTTTTTTTGTCTTTTTCATTAAGCGACTATCGTTTGCATAATTGCGAGTTCAATCCCATGTACGGGCACCTATCACTATTTGGGTGGCGGTTGCCTCGGTTTGCCTGGAGAACATTTCGAGTAGTCTAGTAAGTCATGTTAATGCTTTTTAAACTGTAACGTTCGGAATCGTTGGACTGCAAGCCCCATTGAGTTAGTCTAAAAATAGAATGCATGTATGCTCTTTGAATGTGAGAAGTTATCCCATAACTTACTCATGGGACGCAAGAGAATTTTGTTGTTTTTATGTTATTCTAATTTGTGACAATGAAAAGTTTTTTCGGTCCTGAATGAATGGCTTTGCAAATGGATTAAAGATTATAAAAATTCTAGAAAAGCATACAGTCATTCAGATCTACATTCAAAACCTCAATTTTCTTCAATTTGAGGTCCATTACTATGGTCAGAAGTTAGGTACACAACTAAGTTTCCGCCTAGACATTACTCGGATAAACATTTGGAACCATTTGAAGAAGAAGCACAAGGAAACTCAATGCATGGGGGCCCTACGAGTTATAATCTGATTAACTTTATTTTCATCTGTAAATCGCTACTAATTCACAACAAAATCGCCTCATTTCTGAAACGGATGGTAACTGCCAATGAAAGGGAGGTCACTTATGACGTCAAACGAAAACGGTCGTGGTCGTATCGCTGTTAGACATTGTACTATGTGATCCAATTATGACGTTTTTTTACATAATAAAAAAGAAACTTTACTATGAAAACATGTTAACAAATGATTCATTGAAAGTATTGCCCATCGCTAGTTACTACTTCCTCCCATCTTTCTGGCAAAACTTGCATTCCGTCACGGTAAAACTGTTTTTATTTTAAGGCTATCCATGAATGTAGTCATTCATTCAGCCAGACCGTGTGTCATCGAACGAAACAAGTGATAATCGGACCGCGCAATATCTGAAGAATATGGGGGAGAGGGTAAGATTCTCATTTCAGCGTTTCCAGGTTAGTTTCAACGGGCTTGGCCACGTGAAGTACTCGAAAGGTACCGCCCGAAATGTGCGAAAAAGTCGCGGAAAACTACTTCAAAAGTATCCACTGCTGCAACCAATCCAAATTCTGTCAACTATATAATATTGTATTTCGTACATAATGGCAAGGTCCGGACATTTTAATGAAATAAAAGTTTTATCGAACTTATAGCTTTATGTGTGTTTTATTTAACTTTACTTTTGAAACCGAAAAATGGATAAACCTCTATATGTTATCCAACAAGAATTCTCACTTATTGTCACTTGTTGGATTTCAACTCTTAAAACGCAAAAAGTATTAACGTAACTCAATTTAAACTACTAAAATTTCCTTAAAAAATGTTCACTCTTTCTTCGGCCTTATTTAGCTTATTTTTGCTTTTTTGCGAAAGTTTTGGATTTTTTTTTCATTACCAAGCTCTGGCAACACTGCTGAAGAGTTAATTGACAAAAGAAATTGTTATCAAACTCTTCAATAAATTAACAGAAGCCAGTCGTTCGAAGTATATTCGAGTAAGGCACGGGGAAGCAGTTCGCATTTTTATAAGATCTTTCGAGACGCTACAAAATCCACTTGGTTTAATAACTGTAAGCTATCTTCTGCGTCATGTAAATCGCTTAACCGTATTTTGAGCAACCACTTTTATTGTAATTCAACTTTGGGAAGAGTTAAGGTGAAACCTGCTGGGGTATGTAAGGCGTTTGGAGTAGAAGAGACGGCGTCCCATGTTATCTTCCACTGTAGTAAGTACGGCAAGAATAGGGGTATGTTTCCGGAGATTAGTTCCTTCTCATCTGTGGAACAATTTGTAGAAGTTTTTGGGTTGGGCAAGCTTGGCTGTGTATCAAAATTTTTGGATTTATGTGGTGTTACCTTGTAGACTGTGTTTAATGTAAAGATGGAAAAAATTTTATGTAAATTGGCGATGACGGTTTTTTGGCCAAGTTATTCGTTTGTTGGATAGTAACTTTAAGCCCGAAAAAAAATTAACAGGATCTGGAAGAGTTTCTCACTTTCAGCGAACTTGCATTCTGTTTTTAGACTCGCCCAATGGGAACGACAATTTAACGACGCCTATCAACTGTCTGTTTAAGAAGCTTTTGCTAGGCTTGGCGATTACTTGACTATTCGAAGTACATATTTGTCAGACACATTGGGGAGACCGCCGCTCAAATAATGATGGGTGCCTGTAACAAGTTTTGAACCGACGATTACATGCATGATAGTGGCGTGTTTTGACAGTCATGCCACGGTAGTGGTAGGAAAATGTCTAACGAGAAAGAAATTTCTGATGTAGGCAAATAGATATGCCCAATAGTCAAGTTTTGATTCATCAAATGAAGTTCCAATTCGACATTTTCGTTATTCAATTGAATATGAATGAATATTATTTTCTTTTGTTATATAATGTGATTTTAAGTTATTCGTCTGGTTGTTTTTCAAATTCAAAAACTTGGTTCCTAATTTCCTACAGCCCAGATGGAATTTCGCTTTATCTGTGTATTGAAATCAATTTATAATAAATCTATTTTATTATGTTTTTCTTTTATGAACATTCAATCTCTTTCTGTTATCCTGTCGCAATACAAAACTGAAATATTTCAAAAACGTTTTTTGTTTCAGATTAAAAACATTTTAGCAGCTCAACACTTTGCCGTCGCATCAATTATACAAATCTGTAAGCATAAAAATTTGTTATTGACATTGCGTGCGTTGTTCAATTTGTTGCCATTTAGAATAAATTGAAAATATTTTCTAAATAGTAATTCAATGTTTGGATAAAAAGTGCCAAAATCTGTTAAATGAAAGCATTCGCTACCCATTGTTAATGTGGGCAAATTGTTTATAAACAAATTTATTTGATGTAGATGGATGGAAATGTTCATACATACTCATATCGATACAACCACATAGAATGGTACATACATAAACATCCATATTTATGTATGTAATATGTATGTATAAATGTATGTTGTTGGTCCCATAGTCAGCCAGTACATAGCAGCATTCCTGCAATGTATAATTTTATTACCCAAAATATCACATAAACTAACTAAATTGTGATTCATGGCTAGACGTTTAAAGGTCCTATTATTGTCACTGCTCCTACTAACTACTGATATGGTTTGGACCCATCGAAGTCACAGTCTCATCACACACGGCTCTTTAATGTAATTTGAGAGCTAATTGAATTTTTGCCTTTTATTGGCAAATATTTACAAGCGACTCACAAAGGGACGCAGGCGGATATGGAAATAAGCGGCTATTAAGCAGGGCGTCATTGTAATTTGCCAAACGTTATTTCCATTATAGAACCCGCAGCCAAGGGGGTTCTGAAATACAACATAATTAATGAAATGTTTATACAATTCGAAGAGGTATCAAGAAAAAAACACGAATAGACATTAGGAAAACATTTGGAATAATATGTTTTTCTTTGTTATTATTGGTGGGAGCTGGATATATCTAGTGGAGACAAGTGAGGTTTCTAGTTCTATGTACGTCATATACCTATAGTATGGTATGACTCGTCTTGTATGCAGTATCAGGAAGGCCATTTGAAGATTGTGCGTTTAATGAACTGGCGGCGTTTTTTGTTTTTTTTTTTGAGAGTTGAAGGGCACACAAGATTTCCGATAATTGGAAGATTTCCAATATTCCATGAACTTTTATGTTGTTTGGAGGATTCTTTTTTTGTATATTTTAACATTGGAATATCTCGCCGTACAATAACATTTTTGACATTTGAACAACTTGACAAACACATGAAACTGCAGACGATATGTTGTAAAGCTGCCAACTTGATGTTTCATTTTGTGGAACATTCTTTGTTTTAAATATCAAAGCAAATTTAATTTACCAGAAAAAATAACAATAAAGTGTAAATGTTAAAAGAGAGATAACGATTTCTATCAATAAATTTTATCGGAAATATTCACTATTATCAAACTGGTAGTAGTATGAATTTAAAAAGCAAGGAAGTTATAAGAGAACCAACGTTCTCATTTCATAAACTGGTAAGGAATATTTCAAATAACATTTCCTTAATTGCACTTTTTGTTTATCTCATTCTAGAAAATTGAAAATTTTGTATAATAAGTTTAATGAGTTAATTTATTATGCCAGATGTGCTAACTATTTTAGATCGCATACAACTTTTCGTGGTTTGAATACAGTTAATTGCAGTAAAATAACGGGTGGGCCATGTGAGTGTTGGCGATTTAATTCGTCAATTTCTCGGTAACGCGCGGCGCGGGTTGGCGGAGGGATGTGTTGTTCGCTGCGCCGCTTCCTGGAAATTTAGTCGCCATGGAGCCGTACATGGGAGTGCAGCGCGCATTTTGTGTCCGAGCGTATTACGAAAACAATAAATCAGTGATTACTGCACGGCGTTTGTATCGGCATGAACACGATTTACACGATTTAAGTGAAGTTCCAAGCGCCAATGTGATACGAAAATGGATCAGAATGTTCGAAAAAGCCGGCTCAACAGTACCAATTACGGTTTCTGCAAGATCAGCCGACATTGTGGAGCGTGTTCGTGTTTCAGTTCAGCGAAATTCGCAACAGTCAACACGTAAGAGAAGTCAGTCTTTGGATGTCAAAAGAACAACTTTACGACAAATTTTGAAACGTGATTTGCATTTGAAGGCTTATAAGATTCAGATAGTCCAAGAATTAAAACCCGATGATGCCAATAACCGACTTAACTTTGTCAATTTGATGCTAGAGCGGTTCAACAATTTCAACAACGTGATTTTTAGTGATGAGGCCAATTTTCACCTTAATGGTCATGTGAACAAGCAAAATTGTCGGTCCTGGTCCGAGACTAATCCCCGACGCTTGCATGAACGTCCACTTCACAGCCCTAAGCTTGTCGTGTGGGCTGGGGTAACGTCAACTGGTATTATTGGACCATACTTTTTTGAGGACGAAAGAGGGTATGCGATGACGGTTAGAGCGAACAATTATTGCAACATGCTAGCAGACTTTTTGGTGCCAGCTTTGCAAGAACTTCAAGGCAATACCTCGAGGATGTGGTTTCAACAGGATGGGGCCACATGTCATACGGCTAGGGTATCCATAGAGCTGCTGAAAAATGTTTTTCCTGGATAACTCATTTCGAAAAGGGGGGATATTGAATGGCCCCCACGTAGCCCCGATCTCTCTCCATGCGATTATTTTCTATGGGGCTACCTCAAATCGGTAGTCTACGAGAATAATCCGACCAATTTAGAGCAGTTGAAGAGGAACATTATTCAGGACAGTAACAAAATACCGAGAACAACTTTCGGTTCTTCGGTTCCAAGAGTTTGAAGCAGCCGAGGGAAGCCATTTGGACAACATTATTTTTAAGTCTTAAAAATTCCCATGCTTCTACTTTTTAAAAATACAAATATATTTTTTTTTATATTTCGTAGTTTTTTTTTTTTAATTGAATATTTAAACCGCCAACACCCTTAGGGCCCACCCTGTACAAAACATAAACTGTGAACGGTAGTCTTTGCACATTAAAGTTTGTCTGTAAAGCTACTCTTTAATAAACTTTAGGTTGATTGAATAATCATGATTAGATGTTATCTAAAACTCCAAAATATGAGAGTTTTTTTATTGTAACATCGACAACATCCATAATACCGGCAACATCAACTCTTGCACTGGCCAATATCTGCATTTTATGAATATGACCATCTGAGTGCGAAATAAGTCAGAAACAATTTCCGCTCATTTTCATGTATTTTAAATTTTAGTGTATTTAGCACAAAATCGTTTTTTTTTAATAAATTTTGGTAATTTTTGTTAAATCGGTTTTTTCTGAAACTGGCATTTTTGAGAAAGCCGACATTCGTTTTCGGTTTGCCAGTTCGGTTTCAAAGAAAAAACCAGTTTGCTAGTTTTCGGTTTTCATTTTGAAAACTTTAGTTATAGATAACAGCTTGAAATTTCGAAAATCGGTTAATTTGTGTGAGAAGAATGCAAAATATATTTGAATTTAAATTTGTGTACTTGCAATGCAAATGCTTAGTAGGTTATTTTCATGAGTTTTAAATTTTAGTATATTTGACACAAAACCGTTTTTTGTAAATTTTGGTAATTTTTGTTAAACCGGTTTTTCCTGAAACTGGCATTTTTGAGAAAGCCGGCATTCTTCTTCGGTTTGCCAGTTCGGTTTCGTAGAAAAAATTGGTTTGCCGGTTTTCCGTTTCGATTTTTTAGTTACAGATAACAGTTTGAATTTTCGAAAATCGGTTAATTTGTGTGAGAAGTGTAGCAAAATATATTTGAATTTAAAATTGTGTACTTGCAATGCAAATGTTTAGTAGGCTATGCAACATAGTAGGCTTTGGAAAAATACCCATTACGTACACAGTCTTTGTGTTTTCAATCATTCTCTATATACTGTTTCGCTGAATAAACTTCGTTTTTCTTACGTCCGTTCTTTTATACAAAATGTGCGTTTTTTCATTTGAACAATTGGAAAGGAAAATATAAATTGCAACAGGAAGTACTAGAAGGTGGAAGAAAATATAGCCCATTTACAATTCTCGTCTACGATCTGGCAAACTTGTAGGTTGTGCCAAGCTCTAAGCAGTTTTATGAAGATTTATGACAGTTATCCCGTCAAACCAACCACCCAGCCAGGAAGATAGACGAACATTTGACTTAAAAATGTATGAAACATATTTAATGAAAAGTTTGTTGATACTTTAGAAGTCTAATACACTTTCATTTCTTCGGTTGAGGGCAGGTTATCCATTTTTCGGTTTCAAAAGTAAAGTTAAGTAAAAGACACATAAAGCTATGATTTTGATGAAACTTTTATTTCATTATAATGCTTGGACCTTGTACGAAATACAATATCATTCACATGACCGCCTCTGGATTGTTTGTAGCGATTACTGTGGATCCTTTTGAGGTACTTTTCGACAACCTTTAGCACATTTCGGGTGGTATCTCGGCAATAACTTAACAAATGTTGGTTTTCAAATACTCTAACATTTGAGGATTATCCGAGTAAAGGCGGTCTTTGACGTAACCCCACAAAAAAAGTGTAACTGCATCATAACGCATGATCTTACTCGCCAATTGACGTTGTCAAAACGTAAAATCACGCTTTCTGAAAACTTCTCATACCATAAAGCCAAAATCGGTCATGTTGGGTGGCTCGTGGCACCCTCTTGTTGAAATCACATGTCTTCTAGATCATAATCTTCATTTGTAGGCTAAGAAAAGTCGATTAGCACTCTGAATTGACGATAACGATTCCTTCAGAATCATTTTCGAAAAAATGCGGCCCAATAACATCTCTAGACCATAATGCGCACAAAATAGTCGCGTTTTTCGTATGCATTAGCTTTTCCACAATCACTTCTTTGTTCTCCGAGCCCCACATGCGACAATTTTGTTTGTTGAGGTAACCAACGAGCGAGAAATGAGCTTCGTCACTGAAGAAAATTTTGTTCGAAAAATCACCATAGAAAGCCTATTGCTATAGCACCCAATCAGCACATCTACGGCATTGTGAATGGTCAGCCGAATTTTAATGTTGCATGAGTTGGATGGAAATGCAAAATACACCATAATGAGCTGTAAGATAGGCCCAGTTGCTGAGAACATCGTGGAATCGACAAATTCAAATTACCTGCCACACTTTCAGCAACAGAAGCGATATATATTTTCGGCAATGCGTACATTGCGGTGATGCACGGGCCTGACCATATCTGTAACGTTTCCAGTCTTTAAATTTCTTTATAATCTTGCCAATTCCTTGCACAGTAGGTCGATTATGACGACCATAATCACCCCGTAATGCATGAAAAGTGTCCACGTTTGAATCGCCACTTTTGTGGTAAGTTTTAATTATGTTTGCGCATTCTTTGGTTGTTTAACAATCCATATTCGCTAATGGCAAATCTTTCACTAAATAGATAACAATTTAGATGATGAGGTATTTAACAGCTGATAGCCTTGCCAGACCGACGGTTTTGAAACTACTAAATCGATAAACCTGTTTAAAAAATCCACAAATAATTTTTTTTTATTTAGAGTTTCTTTTAAGAAAAAGGCTAAAAAGTTTTAAAAATAATAATTAGATATCAATATGTGCTAATAGCAATTGTAACAAAAAATTTTGAACCAAAATGTTAAAATTGCATCAGATTTTTTTTTAAACTGCACTTAAAACCATCAAATAGTTGCCTCTATTTCTATGCAGAGCATTATTTTCATAGAGTTTAATAAGGTCTAATCAAAATGAATTGTACTGCTGAAATGTTTAGGAATCATAGAAAAAAAATAAACTTTCATTTTAGTTGGCAATCCCCAAAATAGTTGTTTTAGAGCCACATTTGTTAACATAACGCTTTCATTTGTAGAAGAAAACGTTCACCCTCCCTGGAACTGATCATTATTTGGTTGCACTGTGTGGTGAATGGAAATTTCCAAAATGAAAATCATAGAATATTGTTTTAATTCATTCCCACACAATCTTGACTTTAGCTTCCGGACATCTTTATTGCTTTCGCCCAGTCCCTATAAATCCTTCCACCTCCAGACCGACGTTATCAACACCTGTAAATGATGCATTCGCTTGATTTTACCTACGTAAAGATGATAAATTTATCCGACTATTTGTAATAATCAACATGAATATCCCAAAATTAATCTATTATTCACAAATCATCATAATTTACCCAAGCATTTGATGTAACGAAACAAAGCCATTCAATAACAGGCTAATTTTAGACACGAAATATCTTTGAGTATATTTAGATTAGACATTTCATAGAAACATGAACATGAAAACATTCAGACAGCTAACGGTAACACCAACAATTATGGCATTGAACATTCCCCATTGAACAGCAACAACATCCGATTCCCACAGTAGAAGTGGCCAATGAGTCATCCATTATCAGGTATTGGCGTCAGCCAAAAAATAAAAAGTTTGAAGGCGCGTAGGGGGGTATGCAATTATAGTGAAAGAAAAATAGTACTTGCCGCACATGCAGACTCCCTGAGCCGTTAAAATATTCCCGCCACTTCATAATAAACTTGAACTTATTTTTATTTTCAGACACTGAGTATACAAAGTATACGAGAGAACGGTGAAAACTACACTGCTTACAGTGAAATGTAATTGACATTGAAATGCATTTGGGAGCAAATGAATAAACAAAGAAAATCGAATAGTAAAAAAAGAAATTTGAAAAAAAAACATTTCAAATTTATAAAAAAATACCCTAAAACAGTTGACAATTCTATAAGTAAAAGTATTTCTTTGTTTAGTTAAAAAAAATGTGTTTTTTGTTTGATAGCCAATTTTAAAAACAATTTTTATTTTTATTCTTGCAAATTGTTATTCCTATTGTGTCATCTGGCATTGTTTGTATCGATTGCAATCGGAAAATTACCTGATTTGCTTTTCAGCCAAATGATAGTTTTCGCTTTTTGCCAAGAAGATATAAAAAACACGAAAATTCTCAGGTTATTTGTTGACTTTTACTTTCTTTGTTTTGTGAGAAAATTTCTTTTTTTCTTTGATCTCTTATTTCCCTTTCAAGAGGTTAAAAAACTGTATTAGAAAAGGTTGTCTTTGTTTTCACCATCATCATCCGCAATTGATCAATCACATTTCATTTAGATTCTGATCAAACAAAGCCAACAACCTCAAGTATTCTTGAATCAGATGTTTTCTATTGTCTGTGACTTAATCAACATGTAAAACAAATCATATCTGTTTTTCTTATAGATGTTGACCTTAAAGTAAGGAGACTTGTTTTTTCTTCAGGGAATAGTTAAATATTGAAAAGAAAGAAATCAATTTTAAGGTCAACTTAATGTTATGGACCTATAGAAAATGATTCACAATACATGATTGGTAGATTTAAGGTGTTTTTTAGATTACAGATAACTTTTGTGGCAAAATTTTTAGTAAAGAATAAGTTTTGATAATTTTAATTTTAAACCAATGTTTATTTGCGTATACATTTTGTTAGTAAAAAATTTGTTAATAATTCTACCGAAAATTACACTGATTCCACTAGTACAAACTATCAGTTCATCAGGCAATTTATATGTATATGAGTGGTAGCCAAAATATTAGCAAACCTCATCCAGAATCACAAAAGTTACCTTACTTCTTCAAAATATAAGGACTGATCTAATTTTTGATTACAAAAAACTTTTTGAATTGTAAATTATAAAAGAAAAAGTATAATATTTAGTGAGCTGTTTGCCAACAGAGGGCAATCGATTCTGCCATAACCTAAACGTCGTGAGTCAAGATTAGGCATATGGTAAACCCGACATAATAGTGATTTTATTTTGACGTCATATTCTTTTGGTTGTGTGAATATGCATGATTTTGTGCCAAATAATCGTCACATGCGGAACGTATTGATTTCCATTTTTCAATCGAAGAAAACGGCGGCTGAAGCTCATTGAGACCTTCAAAATGTTTACGGAGATGCTACTTTAAGTGAAAAAACGTGTCGAGATTAGTTCCATCGCTTCAAAGATGGTGATTTTGATGTTGATGGTCGTTAGCGTGAAGGAAGACGAAAAACATTCGAAGACACTGAATTGACGGCATTGTTTGATGGAGATCCGTGTCAAATGCAGGTAGAGCTTGCTTTAGTATTAGGAGTTACCCGCCAAGCCATTCCAAGCGATTGTATGCGTTGGGAATGGTTCAAAAGCAAGGAATTTGGGTTCTTTGAGGGTTGAAGCCAAGAGACGTCGAGCGTCGTTTTTTCGCCTGTAAACAACTGTTTCAGCGACAAAAAAGGAAGGAGTTTCTTCAGCGTATTGTAGTATATGATGACAAATGGATTCGTTACAGAAATCCAAAGAAAGGAAAGTCATAGAGCTGCCCGGTCATGCTTCTATGTCGTCGCCTCGGCCAAATATTCACGTTGCGAAGGCAATGCTCTGTATTTGGTGGCTCCAGGTCGATGTTATTTATTACGATCTG
>JAHXMU010025421.1:228614-259842 GCA_019455685.1 Philornis downsi
ACGTAGCCAAGCCCGTTAAAGCCTATCTGGAAACGCTGAAATGGGAAGTTTTACCCCATCCGCTGTATTCTCCAGATATTGCGCCATCCAATTGTCACTTGTTCCTTTTGATGGCACACGGTCTGGCTGACCAGCAGTTTCAATCATATGACGATATCAAGGAATGGCTAGATTCGTGGATAGTCTCAAAAGATGAACAGTTTTACCGTGATGGAATTCGAGCTTTGCCAGAAAAATGGGGAGAATTAGTAGCTAGCAATGTGAAATACTTTCAATGAATTATTTGTAAACATGTTTTCATAATAAAGTTGCATTTTTATAAAAAAGAACAGCAAGAACTTAGTTGCGCACCTAATAGTTTTTGTGAAATCCTTAAATTTGTATTGGAAGTATTGGCTACATTGTAAATCTTAGGCTAGATTGTAGTAAAAAGTTATCGTTTTTGAATATTTATAAGGACATTTCAAAAAATTATAATATATGGACGTTTTCAAATTTAACACCGCGGTGAAAACTGATTTCAATATCACTGCAGCGAACAAAATTTCGTAGTTGCGTAGTTAAAAATCTGTATTGAATTGAATTGAAATAAATTGAAATCAATTATTCTATTTATTCACAGCTATCACGTTAGTTGTTAACATGCTTTTGAGCTGGTTTATAAGTATAATAAGAAATTTATTATTTCTTTTTGAATTACTCATATGAAAAATGTTAAAGTATTTCCAAATAAATGACAAAGAAATTGAAAAATATTTTCAGCTAATATTTATTACAGTAATATAATTTTTAGAGAGTTTTACCAAACGAATGCTTTAGAATGTTTAATACACATTTTTTATGGAGAATGTAAGGAAGATGGCCTTCCCGGATAACTTTCATTATAGAAAATTAACTTTCAATTCAAATTTCTGACAAGATTATGTTTATAACCTGACAGGATTATGTATGTTTTAAAAAAATTTCCGTAAGAAAACATGTTTTAATGCTAGCTAACACACTGAAATGTTCATACATGACGTCTTCATATATAGCGGCGTCTTGGGAATCACATATAAAATATTGCTTTGAAATTAACATTATATATTAAACTTTGATTAGAGAAACGGCAGTTTTTTCATGGACACAATTCATAAAATATCTTCATAAACCCTTTCGTACATAGAAGGGCTTTCATAGGAACATTTTACATACAAAATTGTTTCCAAATAAACTTTTCATGTAGAAAATTACCTGAGCAAGCATTTTTTATATGGAAAAACAATTACACAGACTCTTTTTTTTAATAGCGAGCAGTGTTCATATAAATTATTCACACCGAGCTCTTCCCCTGTAGACACTTCATATAGGCAAGTGTATTCATATATCTTTTTCATATAGAAACGTGTCTTTTTTTAGAAAAACTTTACTCAGAAGAGTGATTTTAAAAACGCACTTGGTACAGAAAAGTGTCTACCTATGTTATTTTCACATAGAAAATTGTCCGCACAAACTTTTTTGTACAAGAATTTCCAAACATAAAGCGCTTTTGTACTCTTTTCACACAGAAAAGTATTTCCATAAACACTATTCTAATAATGATGATGTAATAATGTATGTAATGAAAGGGTGTCGTCATTCAAAATAACATCCCCTTAGACATTTGGCAAAGAGAAAGTTGTCTTTATTAACAGCTTTCCTATAGAAAAATAAATCTATATAAACTCTCTTCATATGGAAAAAGCATCTACAAAACATTACTTACTTTCAGCAATATCTTCAAAGAAACTTGTTACAAAAAACAGTGCATAAAAACGCATTTCTATATGAAAAATGCGTTTTTATGGGCCCCTTTTAAGCAAAAAATGGTCTTCATAATAGCAATTTGTGCGTGGAACAGCCTCTTCAAAAACATTTTTTATACAGAAAATTATCTTTAAAAGTAGAAAATTATGTTTTCGAGTAGAAAAGTGTCTTAAGTGAAAAGGGATAGGGATTTTAAAGACGTTTTAATATAAAAAAATATTTTCAAGCTTCTTTTCTTATGGAACAGAATCAACAAACAATATAACCATATCGGAAAGTGGCTCCATAGATTGTAAGTATATACAAAAATCTCTTCCATTTAGAACATTTTATTCGTGTACTCTTCTCAAATACAAATATATTTGTATAGACACGTTTTCACATAGAAAATATATTTCATGTAGAAAAGTGTTTTCAAAGGCACTTTTTGTATAGGAAAGGATTCTCAAAAACCTTTTTATATAAAAAAGTATCTTTAGGTTTCTTTTCTTATAAAACAGAATACATAAACAATGTTATCATAGCGAAAAGAGTTTACTTAGATAGTTTTCATGTGAAAAAGTACCTACATAGACCGTTTTCATGTGGAAAATTATGTTCGTAAACTTGTATCCTATAGAAATATATCTGTGTAGACATTTTTTATATAAAAAAAGTACCTACGTAGACACTTTTTTATAAGGAGGAGTATCTACGTAGGCACTCTTTTTTGCAGAGAAAAGTGTCTCTACGAAAAGTGTCTACGTAGAAACTTTTTTATAGAGAAAAAAAAAGAAAAAAATCCAAAATTGTCTACATAGACATTTTTTTATATAGAAAAGTATCTACGTATACACTCTTTATGTAGGAAAGTGAGTACATAGACACTTTTTACAGAGAAAAGTGTCTCTACGAGAAGTGTCTACGTAGAAACTTTTTTATAGAGAAAAAAAAAATAAAGAAAAAAATAGAAAAGTGTCTACATAGACATTTTTTTATATAGAAGAGTATCTACATAGACACTTTGTATATAGAAAAGTATCTACATAGACACTTTGTATATAGAAAAGTGTCTACATTTACATTTTTTGTATAGAAAAGTTTCCACATAGATGCCATTTTACAGAAAGGTGTCTGCATAAACACTGTTCTTATAGAAAAAAGTCTACATAGAAACTTTTTATTTAAAAAATTGTTTCTAAAACCCTTTTTCCTTTTTTTGTAATATTTTCACTCACTTTTTGTCTACGTAGACAATTTTTATGGAGAGGAAAGAGTCTATATAGACAAATTTTATATAGAAAAATGCCTACATAGACAAATTTTATATAGAAAAATGCCAACATAGACACTTTTTATGTAGAAAAGTATCTACATAGACACTTTCTATATAGAAAAATGTGTACATAGACACTTTTTATGTAGAAAAGTGTCTACATAGACAAATTTTTTATATAGAAAAGTGTCTACATAGACACTTTTTATGTAGAAAAGTGAGTACATACATATACACTTTTTATATACAAAAATGTGCACATAGACGCTTTTTATGTAGAAAACACTTTTTGTACACATATAGAAAAGTCTTTACATGCGAGTAGATGCCTTTTTCCTAAAAAAGTGTCTGCATAAACACTGCTCTTGTAGAGAAATGTCTACATAGAAACTTTTCATTAAAAAAAACTGTTTTAAAGACTTTTTTCTCATCTGAATGTACCTGCATAGACATTTTCATACGAAAAAGTGTTTGCAAAGACTATTTTCATATTGATATCTCTTTATATGCTCATTTTATGGACAACAGTGTCTTCATATGGCTGGTACAGAAAAATGTCTTCAGAGGCAATTTTCATATAGCAAAATTCTTTTATCTGCACACTTTTAATAGAAACGAATTTTTAAAGGCACTTCTCATGTTGAAAATTATAATTTATTATGATTTTCACGCAGAATAGTGTCTGCATATATCTTTTTGGTGTAGAAAAGTGTATACGTTCTATCTTGTCTTGTCACCTTTTGGCTATAAAAGTAATTTATATGGATTTAAAAACTTTTAAGGAGTCAAATAACTTTCATTAATTTCTTGCTGAAAGTAAATAACTGGTCACCTACCTTTATAGCTTATTGGTCGTAATTTATATTTCAATCATGTAAAGGGTGTCCCACCAAGAACGCAAGATTTAAATTTGGCGCCATTCGAAGTGTCATTGTTTGACAATTGAACAATTGTTATTGTTTGCAAGTAGAAGGTACGAGGTTAGTAAAAATGGAGCGCTACACGAATGATCGCAAATTGCGATCAATTTGGGGTCACAATAATGCTCCAAAAGAGTCAACTGTAAAGAGATTAATGGATAAATTTGCCAAAACTGGGTCTGTTAGTGATGTAAAGACAACAACGCGCCTTCGACCAGGTCGATCGACCGAAAATGTCGCAGCTGTACGTGATGATGTCGCTCAAACTCCATCCACCTCAATTCGACACCGAGCTCAGCAAATCGGTGTTTCCAACTCCACTATGCAGCGAATTTTGACGAAAGATTTGCATTTTCATGCATACAAAGTTCAATTGACTCAGAAACTGAAGCCAGCTGACCATGGACAGCGAAAGGAGTTCGTTAATTGGGTATTGGAGAGACAACATGAAAATGCTGATTTTGCCGATAAAATCATCTTCAGTAAGGAGGCTCATTTCCATGTTGACGGCTTCATCAATAGGCAGAATTGTCGCATTTGGGGTGAGGAAAATCCTCGAGTGATTCACGAGAAGCAAATGCATCCTCAACGTGTCACTGTGTGGTGTGGATTTTGGGCTGGAGGAATCATTGGATCTTTTTTTAGGAAAATGAGGCATGTCAAGCGCAAACAGTCAATGGTGTTTGGTATCGTGAAATGATAACCAATTTTTTCGTGCTTAGAATTGAAGAAATGAATGTGGAGGGCATGTGGTTTCAACAAGACGGCGCCACATGTCATACAGCCAGAGAAACAATTCAGTTGCTGCATCAGTCATTTAAATTTTGCGTTCTTGTTGGGACACCCTTAAATATGGTTAGCTGGAAAAAATCGTAAGAAAAAAGTATTCCAGTAAAAAACAAATTTTACTGAATGCGTTTTAAACAATCGCTGTGATATAAACCATTAATTCTCATTATTATAACGCTTGAACGTGGACGGCAGAATTGAGTAGTAGAGTAGCAGTAGAGTATTTTCAGCACACTTGCGTATGAGCAGAGAATTTTCACCGCACTTGTAGGATTGACAGGTAAAATATCAATAAGTTCATAATGCCTAAGACAGTGCAGGTTGCTGTAACGAGTAACGATCAACTGCTGTTGCTGATGGTTTAAAGTAGGAAAAGTATTTGCTCTATAGTAAGATGAGGATTTTCTTTGCTGGATGGAATCCTTTTTAATATTAGTAAATGAAACCGAGAAAAGATGAAATGAAGAAAAGAAAAGAGGTTACTGTTGCTACTGCCAACATCTATTGCTCATTTTACACAGTTTGTTTTACTTTCCAAATATTTGGCACAATTTTGTTGTTTTATATGGTTTGTTTAGAATGTCTCATGGCCTTGTCCTGGTAAACATCCGATTATGCACTATAAAACAAATCATGATGATGAAATCATATCCTAAAATTTTAACTCATTACTTTGTAGCTCAAAGAAAACAATGGTGATGGCATACATTGAGACAAATGTATTTTGCCTTAGCATGAAATCGAAAATATTTAAAGAAATTACAAATTGTTTACAAAATTAATACTAATAAAATTTTAGTACATATCAAGGAGAATGTAGAAAGAAAATAAAAAAAAAAACAAAAAAATTTCGCGTGCAATTACTAACAAGTCATGTGTGAAATTCATTTCTTTTTGAGGGGAAAACAAAAAAAAAAAAAAAAAAAATTTATGACCAACCAGCAATTTGAGGTTCAAGGACAGAGTTGACGTCTTGTATGAAATATTAAAGGAAATATTTAATAATAAAAAAATAAAAAAGAAATAATTAAAAACAATGAAACACCAAAAACAGATACAACGGCCATAAATTTAATTGCGATATGTATAATATAGTCGTATGTAATTTGTTTAAATGGTTTAATAAAACTCAAAATATTTCTTTTTAAACATATTTCGTTCCTTATTAAGCAATTTCGGAAATGTTAAATATGCATTTCTTTGACATTTACAGTCCTAATGGCTGGTTCCTGGCATTTAATGTGTATTTTTCAAATTTAATAAAAATCATAGAATATTCAATAAATTTTTCAAGTAAATTAATTATTTTCTATTGCAATTGTTGATGAAATAAAAGCCATTCACCCCTTGTTGTTAACCCATATTAGGGTGAATTTCAATTTTTTTAATAGAAAATTACAATGTTTTTTTCGTGCTTAAATATTTGTCACAATAATGCTGATTACAAAATTGTAGTTTTCTTACAGTCCGCTTCATTTACATTGCAATTTCCTGTTGGTCATTATTCTATCTTAAATGGCACAAATAATTAAACTTTTTCATAATAAAACCTCAAATGGAAATTTTGATTAACTACTTTGTTATGGTTTACAGGCTGTCATTGAAATAAACAGACGCCCGCGTGGAAAGTAATGAAAAATTCAAATCTTTGCAGAAATTTTCATAAGATATATAGAACTTAAGTTGTTGGTGTTAATGAAAACTTATACATAAACAAAGATCATCTGTGGCAAAGAGAAAGATATGGAAAGAGAGAGAGAGAGAATGCGTGCGTGTGAAAGCTTCCGCCAATAAACAAATTAAAATATGCGCGCAGTTTCCTATCAAAAAACAAAAAAAAAAAAAAAAAATAAAAAATAAAAAAATAAAAAATACACTTGCGATGATCATCTTCTGCATTGTCGATGGTAAAGCTTGTGTGGCTTTTACAAAGGAAGCTATTGTGTATTTCCTGTTGTGTAGGTAGTGGTATTATTAGTATATATGTATGGGTAACTTTGGACCCGAATGCGAGTGAAATTGGTAAAGCAAATTTTTAGCAATAATCAGTTTGAAAAAATTCTTCATTGAGGATAGAACGCTATAATTTAGGGAGTAAAATGTAAGAATTCTATTGCAAAAAAAGCAATTTTACAAAAAAAATTAAAAAAAAATTAAGAACTGATTTGGGAAATAAAAGGAATTTCAATTAAATTACAACAGAACAAGTAATGCAAGTAAAGTGACATTCTAGTAAACGGCCATTGAGAACCAAAGACAACAAAGTGTTTGTAAACAATTGCAAATTAAAAAAAAAAAATAAATAAAAATACAAAAAGAATTGAATTTTCAAAACTATGAATGTAACTATGGATTAAATAGAAATGAAAATAACGATATGGAAATGGATATGAATATAAAGAAAATTCGAGCAATGTTATATAATAAAATTTTGGAAAACTTAATAGAAACCACAAAATTTTTTTCTGCCACGGAACTGAAATGAAATGAAATATCATATAACAATATAAATATATATATACATATAAATTTATAGTGTATATATATATTCGTACGAAATGTGCATGGCAAATATCTAGGTTAAATATTGAAATATCATAAAAAATATTGACAAATTAAAAGGGATATAATATATCCAAAAAAGTGTGTGATTTTTTTTAAAATGTTATAAATTTTTGAAATATTTCGGTAATATAATTTTTATGCAAACATTGTGGTTATAAAAAAAAACTCAGCAATATATAGATTTTATATATTGAATTAAAAAATAATACGTACACATATAATATATGAAAAAATTCTAAAAATATGAACTGAGCAATTTGTGTTCTTAGCCGACAATAATTTGTTTTTTTTTTTTAGTTTGATATGAACAGAAAAAAAAAAATAAATAATGAAAGCAAAAAAAAAAAAAAAAAAAAAAATGTAGGAAAATAACTAGTTAAAAAATAAAAAAAAAAATACAAAAATAAATAGCGAAACACTTTAAATCTATTGAAAGCAAGTTAGTTTGAAAAAATATAATTTCTACAAAAAAAAAAAGAAAATAAACAAATAAAATAAATAAATAAAAAATTTAAGAAATTTGCACAATTGGACTGAAATAAAGATTATTTGAATAAAGAAAATCAAATTGCAAATTTGACCAAAATTTGGCATTGCATAAATGTTCAATGTTTTCTGTGAAATTTATTTATTTTTATTATTTTTTTTTTTGTTGTTTTTTTTTTTTTTGGGTGAAATCATCCATATTCTATTTGTGATCTCACTAATAAATCTTATGGAAATTTTTATTTATTTATTTTTTTTTTTGTGAAATCCGCTTAACTTAAAATTCCTTTTTTCTTCAAGTTTCAAAGAAATGTAAGGACTTTTCTTAAAGAATCTTATTTTTAATTTCTGATTATTATTTTTATTTCGAAAAATTCTTTGTGCGAAACCGGGTTTCTTTGGAAAGTCCAAAAGATATAACAAATTTCTTAAAAAAAATTAAATTTGTAATTATTATTTTTCTTTGTTGAGAAAAAAGGCATTATTTTTTGATGAGGTCCGTTTAAGAGCAGAAGCATAAAATTTTTTTATGAAACAAAAAAAAAAAAAAAAAAAAAAAAAAAAAAACATTCTTCAAGTGCTACCGAAGAGAAATAATTGAATTTTACTTACTAAATTAAACAAAAAAGAAAACCAAATATTGGACTTTTAACAAATTTTTTTTATCTAACGAAAAACTTCAATTAGGCTTACTTTATAATAAGTGATTTATTATCTTATTTTCTTTTTTGGTATTTATATGTAGAATTTTTGGAGAAATTAATTTTGTAGTAAAATGTCTGAAGAAAAAAATAAAATTTGAAATAAGAATTATACATTTTCCAATCTAAAGTCGAAATTCAAAAGAATAGATAAAAATATTTGATTCGAATAAAGTTATTAAAGAAAATTTACTATATTATTTTCCTATATAATTAAATAATAACTAAATAAAACTAATAATAATAAAAATAGAAATAATAAAATATATAGATTATATAGACATACATATATAGATATATATGTAGATATATAGATTATAAACGAAATAAATTCTATTTTTGCCATCATAAACACTAATTAATTGAAAGCAATATCTTTAAACTTTTTCAATTTTTTTGTTATATTGCGAAATATAGCAAAATGCGAAAATAGAAAAATTTAAATGAAAATATTTTATGCGTTTATATAAATATTATGAAATATAAATATTATCAAATTAATGAAAATTTAAATTCATATATAATTAACTTATAATAGAGGTAAAATCTAAAGATTTTTTATTTCGAATTCTTTTTTGTCAAAAATATAAGAAAGTTGAAAATAATACTAAATTAAATTTTAATATACCTTACGTCATCGAGGTTGGCGTATAATATTAATTTAACAATACTTGGATTAAGAATCAAAACTTTGCCTTTCTTCACAAAAATTTGTTTTAATGATAGTTTTGAGTAAATCACTAGTATGCAGTTACTGTCGGATAGTTATTGTCGGAATCATTTAAATAAATTTAGTATACGTTAAATCAACGACCAGCAAATGTAATCTCTGTTTTATTATGTTAATAACCCTAATAACATACCAACCATATACCAATAATGTATACGTCGTAGTAATCGCACGATAGGTGGCGTCAGTGTTAATTAAATAATTTAAATTTATGGACGAGGTAACGTTACGTAGAGCTTCGAAATATCTTCCTACAAATATAGATATGATGCCAAGCAATTCATTGGTCCAACTCATTCGGATAAAACAAAAATGAACTAGTAGTTAGTACTAATAAAAAAATCAATATTTATACAGGAGAGTTTTCAGTATGGTAAGACGATGTGAAGTTTTAACACAATCAGGCGATGTAAAGCGTATACTTTGTGTATCGGCCAAGTCACATCAGTGTTTTTAGAAACTAAATATCGGTATTAACTTACAAAAATTCTATATAAAGCAGATATTTAAAATTTTCCTCAAACGTACAATTTTTTAATTGTTCCTCCTTATTGCTTTAATAAAATGAAATGCAGAAATTAGAACACTGAAAAATTTATTTTGTACGCATTTTTCGTGTGGTTGGTAGAGTTTGTGAGACATCTATCTAAAATTTTTATATGTTATTAATAACGCTTAAGTTTATTTACCTTCTTGAAATAAGTTAAAGACTGCCCGTTTGTGGTATATGAAGACATAGGTATATTTTTAAATTTACTACGATAAAATGGTATAAATATTACATTTGTTCTATGAGGAATTATACATAAAATATAACATAATTGAAACGAAAACAAAATATTAAGTAGTTGTATGGTTTGAATGCAGATTTTCAATCAAAAGTATTCTTAATATAAAAGAGTTTGTTATAGCAGGTGTTTCGTGGAGCTGACTTTACAAACCTTTAACAAAAACTAAAAATGTATCAACATAACATTTCTTCTTTGAGATTTTAAGCTTAGAACTTAATTTATCATGTGTGATCCTTCACATTTTCAAAGTAGCATTGAATTCGATCATAGCTCGTGTATGTTTAATACAATATGTTTATTATACAATACCTAAATAAAAATATTTAGAAATTGAAAGGCGTTGAGGGGGAGAACCTGACACGTTTTTTTCTACTATTGACGAGGTTGTCGTTTACAATATGACGCTGCTTCTATGAGATATGATGCACTAAAAGTGTCAAACTTGGCCTGAAAATAAAGTTTTTTTTTTTAACTATAATCTTCACGCACATATACCCGTTACAAGTTTCCAACACAGTTTATGAAATCGGAGAGTGGAGGAATGGGTTTTTGGATTTTGCGAAGTTATTATTTTGCGTGCAATTGAGGAAGTTTCAAATAGATTTACGATGTTTACTTTTGAAATTGAATTGTCAATTGTGAGATTAGAATTGATAAAAAATGGAAACAAAATTGGCGATTTATTTTTTTTTTAATCAAATTCTACCATAGTTTCAGCTGTAAACATCTTCATTTGATTTTGAATTTTCCCTATTATATGCTAAATTATTAAAGTTTCGCTCGTTATAGTTTTCCAATTGCCTAATTAAAGAAAAGGAATTAAAAGTTAAAACAAAATAATCAAAAGAGTTGAAAACTTAAATTTCGTTGGCAAATTAAAAAATAAAGTTTAACTATTATTTAGAATTTTTCATAATATGAACAGAAAATAATTTAATATTTTTTTTTTTTTGTTTTTTTATTATAAATGAAATAATTTGTTTTCAATTTTGGAATTGCCACAATATGTACATATACAAAAACAAAAAAAAAAAAAAAAAAAAAACTAAACTAAACTGCATTTGAAAAGTTTTCATTTACAACTAGAAATGGTGCAGAATTTTAAATTTGTTTGACGGCCAATTTTTGTGTAAAGAATTATACGCAAAAAACTCTAAATAACGTTGATATTATTTTTTTTTTGTTTTAAGAAGTTGTTAACCTATTACATCCCATCTAACAATAATAAATTGTTGCTAATAGAAAAATGATCTTAAACCGAATTAAGAACCAAAATTATATTGCATTAAAGATCGACAATGAATTCAAAAACGTTTTGTAAACATTTTAAAACATTAAACATTTTTTTACTTATTAAAATTTTTTTTTTTTTACTTTTTTAAGCTTTCAAAATTCTTATAATTTTGTTAGTCATTTACACTCTAAACGAATATTGCCGATTTTAAATTAAAAAAGAAATATTTACATTTCAAATAATTTATTATTTGTATTATGTGGCAAATTTTTTGCTTTTTTTTTTTTTAATTTATTATGTGACATTTTCAATACGTCAACGTTCTGTACACAGTTTCAAAAATGATGAGTATTTTCTTTTTATATAAAAAGAATCTACAAATCTTCAGTTCTATATGACGATGATGCCACAAACATTCCGCACACTAACGAAAAATGGGCAAACTACCAGCAAGCACTTCAAGCAATAGCTCGCCCTCGGATATCGCCACAGTCACCGTCACCGTCACCATCACCATCATCGCTGCTATCACCACTGCACCCCACTTGAGAAGACCGCTCACCACAAGGTGCTCAAGGACATTTATAAATAGTAACCGAACATGTTCAGCAAAAGCTATAAAGGCAAACGTAACCGACCGCACAAAAACAAGATTCCTTTAAATCTTTCCGACTTTAGTTTGTTCTCTCGCTCTCACACTTTTCATAATTGTGCTAAAAAAGAAAAACATACATCTGTATATGTTTTTATATACCTTTACACAATTATATATGTGTGTGTGCATGTGTGTATAGGTATTTTGATCTGAAGATCCATAGATATATTCTGAAAATGTATTTGCTTTGCCAACATATTTTAAGATTGCGTCAGTTGTCGTTGTGTCATCGTTATAGATTGATCATTTAGCTCGTCGTTCGTCTGTAGTTGGTGGGTCCACAAAAATTCGTTGGTGACACAAAGCAAGCAAAAAGAAAAGAAAAAAAAAAAAACAGAAAAATATTTTTAAAAAAATACGTCTCCCTCTTCTTCTTTTTCGTTTTGTGAATAATACAGAAATTGTATCTGCAGCTCGTGTGAGTGGCGAGTGATTAACGTTTCTTGGCTACAGATTTCATTGCGTGAAAATTTCGTAGATTCCAACTGATTTCTTTTGGTTTTTCTCAATTTCCACATATAAACTCGAATACATACACACTTATTTTTAGTGTCATGATCTTGTCGCTTAGCAAGATTTTCCTTTTTTTCTATTCTATTTTGTTGTGAAAGCGACAAAAAAAAAAAAACTGTATAAATTGGGGTCACAAAACCCTCAACCCTCCCTCTACCGCTATGTAATGGAACTAAAATGTTGAAAGTGTTGACATTTTGCAATTTAAATCAATTATAATTGAGTTGTAAAGAATGCAAAATAAGCATTTATAAAATGGCAAGAAAATGTTAAAAACAGTTTTAAAAAAATAAAAACAGAAAATAGTTATTTCAAGTGAACTTTGATACTAGCGAAATGAGAAGGCAAATGTAATTCGAAAGAATGCGGCCACAGTATTAAGGGGAATTCCAAAGGAAAAACTAATTTGGTTCAAGTTTTTACAAGCAAAGAAACTTATGAACAAAACCAATGTTTTTGATAAAAATAAGATGAATGACTTCCACATTTAAGTTGGTGTAGTTAACTATCATTTGCACCTTCAGCAAACATGTTGATTTAGCATTTTTCAAAACAATATCACAGTATCTTCCAAACTTCATACAATTAGGTTGAAATGCGTCTAAAGCTATTAACTGTTAGGCTCATTTATCGTATGTTCTTGATTGACCATGGTTCGGACACCACATTCCATGTCTGTGGAACATGACCTAACACCTCTTATGATATTTACAGAGTTAAGGGAAATATCTACAATTAAACTACTCCTCGCATTCTAGTCCCATCCCCATTACTGGTTCGAAAGAAAAACATATTAGATTAAGTGAGATTATATGAATTTTTATTTTATACGAATTAAATTAAGCACATTTAAAGAGACTTTAAGGACGTCTTTGGATGTTAATTTGAGAGGCTCTACTAGACTAGTCGATTATTCAGCTACCCAAATTATTCAAATTGTTCGTCTGCATATCGCGATGACCGCGTAACCAAGGATGACGGATAGTTTTATCGAGCCTCGTCTGCCCTTCTAATAACATAATAATATAATAATATGGTTAACATGCGCAATAAGCACAATTATTGCTCATGTTAACCATCATTCTAAGCGGCTCCGTCCTACATATTTTACATTATTTTTAGGAGAAGTAGTCTAAGCAAGTAGTTTACAAAAATATGAGTCTCAAATACACCGATTTCCCTTTATGCAGGAACAATTGGTGCATTCATTTATACTAAATTTTCTCGTATATAATTAAATAAGATCAGTAAATTCCGAAGCAAGATTTCAAATTTGTTAACCCGACAACCACCTCTTTTCATAGTTGTTCGCTTGCATTTTTTTTAGGCCGAAGAGGATTTTACAAAACAAAATAGAATTTAGGATTTTGGAATCGTGTTATATTTTTTTTTAATTCAACTAGTTTCCTTTGAACTGTCTTTCATATGTCAACGGACTCAATTTGAATTATGTAAAATTCATTAATTCGTGTTACTCTAAAATGTAGCTGCGTCAAAATTTTGGCAGTCTAATGCGGTCGACGTTAGGACCATGTTTTGTGTCTTGACCAGTTTTTATCTATTAATAATTTTTACTGCGAAGAATTCTTCAACTAAAATTAGTAAAATTAGTGAAGGGAAGCGTATGTGTAACTCTATGGATAATAAGACGCCACCTATCGTAAACAAATTGCACTGTAGAAATATATTAGTGCTTACTTTTTCAAATTTTGACAAATACTTGTTATTTTGTGTGTTATTATTTTAATCTTTTTTATAAGACAGAATATCTTAATTAAAGCATTTCCCATTAAATAATCACTATATGTACATATATATTGTTAATCAAAATCAGACTTGTATATGTTCTTACTAGGAAAGTTATCTTCAACATCGACGAAATTTGAGTAAAGTTTTTTTTTTTTTAACATTTGATTTGTATTTTTATTAATATAATTGACTATACAATGAATTGACTATAAAATGTTAAATCGGTAAAAACATTAAAACATTTTCCATTAAATAACCAATATATTGGTATACATTTTTCGTTTAACTAGGAAAGTCATTTTCAAAATCTACGGAATTTGAGAGTTAAAAAAACATTGGTAAAATGCTAAATCACTGGAAAATTTCTTCCGATAGGTAAAGTTTGCTGTATGTTGGAGAGAATGACATATAGTTAATTTGTCATATAAAATTTATGCGAAGCAAATAACAAATTTGAAAACAGTTGCTTTGCATTTCGAATATCACAGATCAGCAATAATGTAAAAAAAAAATTGCAAATAACAAAGTAATGCTGATGGTGATCCACAAACCGAATTGTTGAAGTTGTTGAAATTCCTTTTATTTAATGTCTTCAATTGCCTAAACTTTACATAATTTTTAATATTGGCTTCATCTTTCTTCCCTTATTCTAGCGAACGAGTCCTTACTTTTACGAACACCCTTCTCGATTATCTTGCAAACGCTTAATCACAAAATCGAACAAAATGTTTAAGAATCATTTGGATATGATTGGCCGCAACGAGAGCCCCAGCAAGAAGGCTAAGTTCTGGCAATCCTACATCAGATCCTTGAAGGGTAAGTTTAATAATTAAAATTTTAAAATTGCAGATTTAAAGCAAGGATTTTAGAGCAAAGACTTAAAGATATTGTAAAAAATGTACATAACAATGCTTAGTTAGAAAAAATGTAGCAGATACAGTGGATTTTTTGTAAAACGTTTTACGACAAATGCTATGGTTGTATAGGAATTCTAATTAGTTTAAATATGACTAGCAGTTTAATTTAAGTTGACTCCTATACTGCTAAAGACTTACCATTTATTGTACAGTTGTTTTTCTTAATAACAAAATAGTTTCCGATTATGTTGCTACGCTGTTGGTGTAAAAATCTGTAAAAATTAAAGATTTTTTGTGAATTTTATTAGAATTTGTTAATATTTTCCACTTAGAATTTATTATATATGCATATGGTTTGAAACATTTAGTTTACTGACTTAGTGATTTTGAATGACTTAACTTTCCCAATAAGTAAAATTTGCAAGAAAATGGCAAAGACGTTTGTCAAATTTTTCAAATCGCATGTAAATGCAATACAATGTGAAATCAAAATCGAAATCTTCTGATGCTTCTGGCTCCTTTATGAAAGGGACATTTGAGATAAAGTTATACTAACTTTATTTTATTTATTTTCCCTCAAAATTTTTAAAATATGTTTTTCTAAAATTTTAAAAATTTTCATAATTTAGAAATTGCATTGACATGCAAGTAATGGCATTCTTTTAGGAAAACTTTTCAAGTAGATCTCACTGATACTGTCGTACTATCATTACTGGATAGCCAATGTCTAACACATTGATTTGTACATACGAGTATATATTCATTTAGTTTATATATGGTAACTAGTGCTGATATGTAAGCATTAAGTTTTTTAAATATTTCCTTATTTTTATAAATTTAGTAGGAGACTGTGCGGAACACACAGACGAAAAAGTGTTGCATATGCATTTTGAACATTGTCTGTGGTGTAGTAATTTTAATGTATGTGTGTAGGTAGTAAAAATCGTATTTTAGCAATAAATTTTCCTTTTATTAGTTAGTTGAACACGGAAGAGGTAGTCAGTTGATAGCCCATTAGGAATTAATTGTAACACCACATACTAAGGAAAATCAGGTGTCTCGGACTTCTATCACTCCTTTCCTATTAGTTGTACTTCAATTACACTCTAAGACTCCATACTTTTCGACGAAGTAATTGTAACACTCTAATAAGTAACTTATCGAGGACTTTGTTGAGGGCCTTATTTGTCTCTCAATGTCGATTTAAACCCCATGCAACTCATCAATCCAACACCATTATTCCAATACCATCATCACCATTAACGATGAGGCTTTCTTGAAAAAATTTTCCTTGAAAATTCTCTGAGCAACTCCATTCTTTTTTTGTTTTACAATATTTCTGCAAAGTATAGCTTGATTTGTGTGTATCGAGAGAAAGTGACTTAGACAACTTGCTGCCAGTTTGAGGGCAATTCTATTATGCCTCCCTCACAGAAACCCTCATCTCGATTGGTAAAAAAAACTTTGACGATCGATTTTCAAAAATTTCTGTTGAGGCAATTTTTTTGCCGGTTAAATCATTCATTTATATTTAAGAACAAGTGATGAATCACATGGTGGAGGGTCCGGACAAAAAAATACTAGTCGATGCATAAGATCTTTCCAATCAAGCTCCCGTAGCTTTTGGCGAAACACTATTGATGTGTGTGTGAACATAATTTCCCTCCTATTGGCAAAATTTGTCTCCATTTGAATGATTGCTGCCTTCAGATGGTTGACATTATAGAAATCCATGAGGGTTTAACGTGAGTCTCGCCGTGAAGGCCTTACCCACGGTGTGCAACACACTGGGAATATTACAATGTGATTGCCAACGCCCCCCTGGGATAGCTAAGTAAACTTAGACTATCTAGGAAAAGGGTCTGATAATTTTGGTACTACCGCATATTGTCAGCCTTTTCTTTGCAGGGTTGACATTATAGGTCCGAATAAAGAATTTTAAGCGTGGTAGAGCAGCTCATAGTAGATGATATCTTGCCCATCCCAACAAACTTAAACAAAACCTTCCTGACCATCAATCCTGGCTTGTGCTAACCTTGAGCCAGCTCATCTCAATTTTGTCACAAACATTTTTACCTGACGTTATCATAAGTAATCCACTATTGATTATCAGTTAACGTTCACTTCAGAAATCGGTCAATTTTGTTGCGATTCAACGGTCATTCGCTAATGGAAATTCGGTCCATGAGGGTCTTTTGCATTCACTCATGTGGCACCTTTTGTTTGGTACTCAGCTTTATTCAAGTGGTTCCAAAAAGTCTTACATGTACTGTTTAGCTGCTGGACAAAGGAAGCAGTGCTCACATAATGGTCAGACTTAATGATTTCTGTTATTCTACCAACCTTTTTGGCGATTGGCCTTCTAGAAAGTGGTGTATTTTCGAAATCAGAATTACCGGAACGGTGTCGATGAAACCAAAATTACACATAATTGACTGTTGAGCGAATAGAGCTGTAAATGCTATTCAGATTTTCACGTGACTGTCTTTTGTTTTCGCATTTATTGCAGAAAGACTATAAGATATAAATATGCTGATGTTTTTTTTTTGAGTCGTGCTGAAATAATACTAAGTTAAACAACCACAAAATTGTTTGAGTAGTTTTTTTGAATGCAAAATCGTATCTTTCTTGGCATTAGAAACATATAGAAATATACATGTTAGAAATATATATAACTATATATAAATATATATGTAAATACATATAACTATATATATATATATATATAAACGTATATACGAGATGTGATCAAAAAATAACCGTTATTTTCAATTTTTTCCAAAAAGTATTTATTTATTCATCAATAACTATCTTGTCCCCTTCAAAGTAATCCCCCTCAGATATAATACACTTATGCCAGCGATTTTTTCAATCCTCGAAACACTTCTGAAACGCGCTTTTTGGTATCGCCAACAGCTCCTGTTTCGATTTTTCTTTTATCTCCTGAATTGTAGCAAAACGCTTTTCTTTTATCGGTGTCTTCAGTTTTGGGAAGAGGAAAAAGTCAGCACAAGCATCGATGTGTGAATTGGTGCGTTATCATGGTGCAAAATCCATGATTGGTTTTTTGACATTTCTGTGCGTTTCTGACGAATTGCTTCGCGCAAATGGCGCATTCCTTATTGACCGTACGACCTTGTGGCAACAATTTATGATGCACCACGCCATTGCAATCGAAGAAAACAGTGAGGAAAACCTTCACATTTGACCAAACTTGACATGCTTTTTTCGGTCTTGGCTCTTCTGGACGCTTCCATTGGGATGATTGGGCTTTGGTTCCAATGTCATAGCCATGCACTCATGATTCGTCACCAGTTATGACCCTTTTGAGGAAATCTGGATTGTCGTTGACGACGCCCAACAGCTCCTGAGCTATGTCCATGCAACGTTGTTTTTACTCAAAATTTAGCAATTTTGGAACAATCTTCGCTACTGCACGTTTCATGCCAAAAACATCCGTAACAATTGCTTGGCATGAGCCGAACAATATGCCAACATCATCAGCAACCTCTATAATAGTGATTCGACGATTATCCAAAATCATTTTTTTTCATTGCTTCAATGTTTTCATCGGTTGTTGACGTGCTCGGGCGACCAGGACGAGCATCGTCATTGACATCTTCTCGGCCTTGCTTCCTTTTAGACTCGCCAAACGGCAGTCAACATTTCAAATGTCCTTGCACATTTAACTTCATTTTTTATACAAAACTTAATACAGTTTCTTTCATCCATTTGTTTGAATAGTAAAAAATCGAAGTGCACACCAAAACACGACTAACCTTTTTTTCTGTCCAAAAAAACTGATATTGTCAACATATATAACAGATATGTGTACCAACATAACAGAAGAAAAATTGCGAAAGTGGAACATACGTAACTCACGAAATTTAAAAATAACGATTATTTTTTGATCACACCTCATAATACATAACATATATCCGCAGTTATATATATTTTTAAATCTATTGAAAAAAATAATAGGTTTCTTTTTACCATGTCTTATACTAATCAAGTAATGATCTTTAAATTGCAGAAGATATTTGCAATCACATATTGCTGAATGTCAAACAATGAGTAATTTACGGATTTTCTTTATTTCAGTTTTTATAATCTTGATATAGAGCCCAGATAAATACCTCTATCTTTAATCCGTTGGTCCCTTTCGGCGAATCTAATAACAATAATGCGCTTAAGTTCACTGAATGTGAGAAGTTCTCTCATTATCCATTCAAGGGATGGCAAAGAATTTGTTTCTTTTCATATTAAATATTTTCTAATTTATTATTTTTTATCTTAAAACTCAGAAATCATTTCCTGAATCATCCCCTTCTTTTAAATGTTATAAATTTCGCATATAACAGCGTAGCGTTCATGTTTTTAATTAGAAAATTGGAACAGAAATTTGTTTCGCTTTCTCTTTTGACGCTGTTCCATTAAACCACATAGCAAAATTCTTTTCAAAATCTGCAAACACAAAAAAAAATATTTTACTATATTCTATCCCAGTTTTTAAATTAGCTATCTGATACGCCTCTCTGGTGGTATGCAGTGAAATCATATGAGAATATATACATATATATATATATATATATATATATATATATATATATATATATATATATATATGAATAGTTTATATATACTTTCAAGAATTTTTTTACCGGTATTTTATTAAATTTCTGCTCTTCTTTTGTGTGTGAAAGCAACCAGAACATTTTGGCATAAATCCAAAGAAAAAATGCGTATACAAAATAACGTACACGAAAAATTCAAGACAATTGGGAACGTATTCCAAAAGCCCACAAAAAACCAAAAATATTTATCTTCCACTTAAAATCGAACAGTGCCATACAATGAATGACGTAAAAAATAAAACACAAAAAAGCATTTTGTTAAGTTTTAAAAATAAAACCGAAAATGTTTTCGCTAATAGCACTTAAAAAATGAGCACAAAATGTGGATTTGAAAAGGGAAGCACACTTTTATTACAGCTTATGAGGTAAAACCTAAATAGAAATACAACTTACATGTTATCAGGCTATAAGATTTTAAGGAATTAACACAAAACACTCACGAGACAATTAGAAAGTACTTTACAGTCGTGCACAGAACAAACAACTAAATTTATATTTGGTTTAGAGAACTCTAAAGCATAAAAACTTGTTAAATTTATTTCGAAAAGGAGAAAAATGAAGAGACTTTCTCTAATTCTCTGCCAGTTCCTGTTTACAAGACTTTGTTTTAAAGATTTAGAGAACATGTAGCGAATCTTAGGCAGATTTCTTTTCAACATTTCTTTGAAAATATTGCAATTTATTAATCTTAAATCTTTGTGTTGTTTTTGTTTCTTCGCCTTTCTAGGATCTGAGGATATCCGTGCCCATGAGACTCCTAGGGCTACCCGCCCATACAGCTCATACTTGGATTCTCCTTCGACATTCAGGAGCATCTTTGATGAGCCTGCTACCGCCAACGAGCGTGTCCAGTCTCATGGCTACAGATATTTGCCCGTCAGCAGAGATACCTACGGTTACTCTCCACGTGCTATCTATGATCATCACTACAGCAGAACAAGTAAGTTTCACATTCGTTACTGGTTACCCTGTTCACAGTTTATTAAAAAAACAAACTAATTCTTTAGCAATAACATCCTTTTAGAACAACTTTCAAGCTTTTTAACCAACCCTAAGAACTCATTTACATTATATTTAAAAAGATAGACAACACTAATTGCTTTAACAATTCACAATAATATTTATAAACTAAACAATTTCATCACATTCGATCGAATTTACACTACATATTTCTTTATGAATTAGTTAAAGTCTCGTTATTTAAATACAAAAATTTGAATAGGAGATTTAAAATTCAAGTATCAATTCATAGCATATCAAATAATCGTCATTATTAGCCAGTTATGCGAGTATCCGCGTTCAAATAAGCAAATAAGGATGTCCATGTAAAAAATGCTAGTTAGCTGTACTCGTATGTGAGTAATATTTTCCTTCTAATGGATGAACGTTATAACATTTGTTCAGCTGCAAGCTATCCATTCACAATATGCAAATAGTTCTGTGAAGCCATAAATCTATCAACAAACAGATGGGAACCAACATTAGCGTAAAAATTATTTGATATTCATAAGAATTCCAAGTCAGGCCTGAGGTCATCGGAGCAAAGTCATCACAAAATTTGAAGAACTTTCGACATTGCATTGTCTCTATAGCAATTACAACTTTATATTATGAAAATTTAAAAATCAAACTTTTGGCAAACTTTTGTAAAGAAGTGAATGAACAGTTTCAAGTTGTAAAGTCTTTGTGACAGTAAACTCTACAACACGGGGAATCAGGTTATCACGATTCTCAATATATGCCCTAATAACTTATAATTCCAACAGCAATTAATTGTGTAACAATTAAACTTTCAAGAACGTACCGAAAGGTTATTTAGTTATCTTTTATTTATCATCATAAGCATAGACTATAATAAAATATTATGATAAAGTAAATTAACTCAGTGACTTCCGGGTTCATGATGGTGGATTCGAACCTCGGACACAACAAATTTTATTATCATTTTTATTTCCTATTCATTTTCCTTTATTGAATCCTTCTTTTGAATAAGTATTCAAATATTAATCCTATCTTAAACTAAAGTATCCAGCCATTGCCGGATGTTATTTTTAATGAGCCGAATTTTGTATTAGCGGACCAAGTCTTGCGTGTCCTTTCGTCTTAGCCGGTTATGAACGGGAAAATGTTGAAGGTTTTGAGCGAGTGGGGAGGACAACTTCGATTTTCTTATTTCCCCGGAAATATAGGGAATGTTTAAATCCGAGTGTACTCGTATGTTATCATTCCTAATATACCATGGGGCATCACAAATTTGTCGCAGTATTCCTGATTGTTTTTTCTGTAGCTTATTTATATTAGAAGCCCATGCCGTTTCCCACAACTGGATGCCATATGTCCATATTGGTTTCAATATGGTTTTGTAGATGGCGTTTTTATTTTCCAAACTGAGAGTGGACTGGCAGCCAACCAGCCAGTGGAGTTTAGCCATTTTTAATTTCTATTGAGTGGTTTTTGAGTCAATGTGATTTTTCCAGGTGAAACGTTGATCGAGGTGAATACCCAAATACTTAACATGGTTATGTGTATGTATATGAGACTGCAGTTGTCTAGAAACCATTAATGGGCAAGTGCTAGCGCTCATGAATGTAGTGTTATCAACGAAAGTTGAAGTTTGAATTAGGGAATGAACAGGCATGTCAGAGGTGCAGATAGCATATAGTATAGAGCCTAGTATACTGCCCTAGAGAACTCCTGCTGAAATATTTCTTTGAGCTGAAACAGAGTCCTTCAATTTTACTACAAAAGACAAACTATGGCTCGTTGAGCGGTGATCATCTTGACAAGTCTGGTAAAAGCTTCTCTGGCTTCCAATTCCTCAATCGTTCTCGGCTTATACTCTAGATTTTACGTGGGCTCAACGAAAAAGGTCTGGCGTTATCATATATCATACGATCTATCGAAGCCATCGATCCCGAAGCCTTAAATTAACTGCTCATCAAACTCTCTCCTAAAGAAGTCATGTTTCCACGGGCTCTGAGACAATTAGCGGCTTCTCGTAGAGAGCCAAATGTGACTACGGACTCCCAAAGGGCTGTCTTTCCCTGACGAAAAATTAAATAACAGGGAACAAGAATACATTAACGATTTAATAATTTAACTTAGCATAAAATTCAGGAATTTTTGATTTAAATGAGAGCTTTTAATTTTAAAAGTATCAAAAATACGGTTATGCCAAAGAGTACAATTCGGAGTTAGCGTTATTTTCTCATATCTGCATCAGTTCAACAGACTTTTCTAAAACGGTTCTGAAAACATAACGTTGCTCTCATATGTCTTACTGGTTATGACATCGAAACTATATTGATTTCTGAGTATCCATTACCGCAATTAGCAGAGTTTAAACGAGACCGTACGAGCTGCCAAGACGAACATAGTAAGGTTAAGAAAATCCACAAAATAGAATTGGATGATCGTCGGCTGAAGGAGCGTGAGCTAACTGAAATGATAAGCATTTCAAAAAATGCTATACATCGTATATTGATCAAAGATTTGAAGATTAGAAAGCTGTGAGCAAGATGAGTGCCTTGCTCTCAATAGACCAAAAACAGCGTCGTGAAGATGTTTCAGTAGAGTATTTGGCGATATTCCACCGTAATAAAGCCGAATTTTGCATTGATTTATAACCATGTATGAGACATTGGTCCACCTTTTCACACCTGAGACAAGGAGACTCGAATCCGATAGCTTTTGTGGGCTAAAATTCCACTGTGGTTACAAAAACTTTATTTAAAAAGAAGGTCAGAATTACTTGTATAAACAATGCCAATGTATTCCAAAAATGTCTCATATACTACTGATATCACAAACTCTGAGAATAGCAAGATTTTTGCAATTATGTAACATTATAAAGATTGTCCCAGAAAGAAATATCAAATAATATTTTTTATTGTTAATACTTTGTGTTATCTGGCATATGACAATTATATGTGAAAGAAAGTATTGTTCGCCACAGCTCCGGCACCTCTTCCCCGTTCGATATTCAACATGTTTGGTACCAACTCTTAGTGAGTGCTCTTCGATCTTACCTTGAAACTTTGTTATAATATGTCCTTCTTGTTATTGGCTTATAGCACAATATTATTTGTGAAAAACTGTTGTTTTTCCCCCTTTATTGAATCATATTTCTAGGTACATGACAATCATGGGCAAACTATAATATTGGCTAAATGTTAGCGAGGGCTTCTGTGGTACACCTCCATTCGACGGCCAATTTGTTGTGATATCTTGGCATAGTTTCTTCTCGATCTCGCTCTCTCATTAAAATAATTATTATATTGATGAAATGAGCTACAAATTTCAGTCCTTTAATCGTCAGTAAAGATGATGTAGAATTGTGATGTGTGTATTCTTGATCACACTGCAGTAACATTTGCGGCTTAATAACGTTATACGCAGGCGATGATATTTTAACTTTTACCTCTAATTCAATTTACTTGAATTTTAAAAAATTATTCCCAAATGAATTCTTCGATAATCGATAAGGTGAAAAAAAACTTAAGTTCGGGGACAAGAATTTTTGTTTTCCATGGTTGAAATTGCAAAAGTCTGATCTTAGCAGAAGTCTAAAAACGGAAACGTCATTTAAGCCTAGTACACATTTAAAATCGATCCATCTTCCAGGAACAGAATTTGAAGTAATTAGACATTAGCAAGCATATTCTGTTAGCTACATAAAACTGCAAAAGATTTTGAAAATATATTATAAACTGTGAGAGTTACAATGTTCTGTGAAATTTTGACTCAAGAATCGAACTGGAGACGTTCATGTAATCTTTTCTATCTATTACTACAATTAAATTCAATATCATATTATTTTTATCGTTTAAATCTCCATTTTTTTTTTTTTTTTTTTTTTTTTGGATCCATTAATCTAAAAATTTCGCAGTACACATTTATCATTTATAGGCTTAAAGCTTCATTACATCAATTTCAATATACAAAGCTTAGTCAATTGATATATTTTGCATTAATTTCATTGCTCCCCTTTTTCATCCAGGGATCATGATATTATTTCAGTTTCCCTACGTTATAGTTCTCAAAATGCATTAAGACATATAAAATACCAATTGGTTAACACCCAAGCGTATTTATATCATCAGAGATAATATAATTTGTTGTTTTTTTTTTCCAATATTTTCATATTCTTGCTTTCATTTTGGGAGAGTAACATGAAAAGCTTTCCCAGCATTTAGTTTAAATTTCATATATATTTTTGTTCACATTAGTTTTTCTATCTTTGTTATTTGTTGTATTATGGTTTATTTATGTTTTTATTTATTTTGTTGTACTATTTGTTGTTATCTGTCGCCGTCTTTGTCTTTTTCATATGATCGCACACATCATATCATATATCTTCTGACGCCTACTCATTCCTCCTCTGATGCGAGAAACGATCTATAGAGGGATATATGTATAGAAAAGCTTCATGGTGCGAGAGCCTGTAAGCTTCTAGTGGTGTCATATAAGCAACAAAATTATTTTAAAATATTCAAAAATAAAAAAATAGAAGATTTCATGGTGAACGTAGGTATACATTTTGATGTTCATATCGTTCGGAAACAAATAATATTTTCTCTATGCTAAAATATTTTTTTCCCCGATGCAAATTCGTGGGCGGGCGTTGAAATTGAGCTTTTCAAGGTTTTCGGTTACTTCAGAGAATTTTGAAAAAAAAAAAGAATAATATATAAGTACATATATTGTTGTTAACTATTCTATATGTACATATGTTGAAATTGTACGCGGTGAGAATTGTGTATAGCAGCTACCTCTAAATATTTATGTTAAAACATTTTATTGACAATAAACAAAACTCATTCAGCTAAAAATGAATATCAAGGTTCTAGGTTTTCAATGGTATATAATTATACATTGTATACGTACAGTATAGTATTTATTATATGTTATATAGATATAACATAAATAATATATAGGTATAACATAAATGCCAATATACACTCGTATGCGTTGCATTTTTTTTTTTTAAATATTTACCTTACAGTAATCAACAATATAATATTAATGACTTCTATATAAAGTGCAGCTCTGGCCCCGAACAAAAATGTGTCACATTTCTAAGGTTAATTAGTGAATCGTAATAAACTGACGGATTTCCATTGGCATGACAAATTTGTCATTCAAACACAAAATTTAGTTGAGGGTCAGCAATAGTTATTAATGAGGCATTTGTTCTCTTTAGCTTTTACACTGTTTTGAAGTTTAGTTTATTGTGTACAAAATATTGCTGACAGGGAATTTTTAGCTGCTATTGCAACAAATAAAAAAAATTAACAGCATAATAAACCAAAATGTTTACAACAATTTATTTTGATAAGATTCAGTAAAATATTGAGCAACGAATTTCAACAAATCTGATTCTATAGAATTAAACAGTAATAATATCAAATCAATAGTAATTCAAATTTCTTATCTGTAAAATTAAACATCGGTTATATCAATTCATGGCTATTGTGAATGGTATGGCAAATGGAAATCTGGCAGCATTCCTAAATAGTAATATAGCATAGTGGCAGCTTTCCTGGTATTGTTATTAGAAATACCTTTTAAAGATGAGCTGCCTTGAATAGCTCAAACTAAAATCAGAATTTCGTTTTAGAAAAAAAAAATTTTCCAATTTTTTTGCATATCCAATTTTACTGATTAATACATTTAAAGGCTATACAATGTATAGTATACATAAATGAAGTCTTCGATTTAATTAAACTCGTAGATTATATTTAATGTTTTGAGGAGAGTCTTTCTCTCTTTTTTCTAATCTGATTACTAGCTAGGATTAACATTTATACAAATGTTTTATATTGTACCTCCAAATAAGATCTCACAACACAATAATTGAGAAACACCGTCCAAAATGTTGTCGCACTTGTCAATATTTGAATAATTTTAACTTCTATGGCCTTGCTTGCCTAAGTTACGTTTTCCTTTAAACTGATACTTAAAAGATTTAGTTGAAAATCTCACTTTCCATCGCAGGGTATTCTTATCTAATCCGTACACTGTAATCTTTAATATAATGCAGTGGCTCGGCGATCACCGTAGAATTTCAAAACATAAGATTAGTCTAACACGAATAAATGTTCAAAAAACTTTTAAATTAATTATTAGTTTATTATGGAAACATTTCCAGCATCACAGGCAATAACTGGTAAAAGTTTCATTGTGATCACATTAATAGTATCTGAGCCTAAACTCAACACACAGACGCTCCAGATGTGTATCTACAGATATAGAATTTTTGGTGACAAATCAGGCTATTGAACTCATTTTCATTCTTGCCATATAAAGCTTAGGCTGCGACAGGTGTCTAGATTAATATTATATAATTCACATTATAGGCTTTTAAAATTTGTATAAATTTTCTTTATATATATTGGATGAAAATCAAATTCTCAAAATCAATAAGTCTTTTCATTTACTTCAATAATGGTGACTGTTGGTCGGGTTTGATCAGATAGAATTTGTTTTATAAACTTACATATAACGACTTTTGTATAGTGGCAATTTTAAAACTGATTTGATGAAATTCGAAATTCGCCGATGGGGACTAAAGTACCATCAAGTACCAGTTCACTACAGCTGTAAATAAATCTTTAATAGAGGGTGCTTGAAATCTCATTTGCTTCTACAGTACAGCACAATCTAATACAAAGGCGATGGTTATTTTATTAGGAAATTGGAATCTATTGCAACTATTTTATTTATAAAATTGCTCTCCCTCTGTTTAAGGAACGAAATCGAAAAACGAACAAAATGATATATCAGTTATGTTGTTTAGATAAAGTTTATTTTGCTGCTATGATTTAAGTTATCTACCTTTTTGGAACAAACATTAACTGATATCTTTATTAGGAATTAGGGCAAATATTCTAATTATATTTATCTAAAAACGAGCCTTTCTCAATCTGTATTCAGCAGTGTAAAGTTTACAGCTTTGAATATCACAATGACTTTGCACAGGGTAACCCAATCTTCTGTGTAAAATTCCGACAACAATATTATTATAGCATTATAGTAATGTTTAGCTTATTTTGCCTATACAACAGTTTTTTCTCTCTTTCTTCCTTCTATATTCAAAAAATTGCACAATTCTTCCAATACAATGAAAACTTTTGTAATGTTACTCAATATCCAAGTCCAAACCAACACTTTTCGTCAACACTAATCCTGCTATTACGGATTATTTTTTAGAAGCACAAAAATATCTCAATTTCCCAGCTTAAGCTTTTCGAATGGATTTCGTAAGAAATTAATTTTTCAATATTTACCCTTGCAAGTATAAATACTCCCGTTATCAAATTAACGATTATAAATCGTTATATTAATGCAGATATCATTTTGTTTTATTTTCTTCTCTTTTCACCACAAAAAAAAACTGATTTTTGAACCAGAATACTAAAAAATAGGCACTGATCAGAAGAAGAGGGCAAATATCTATAGTTGTATGCATTAAATCAAAAAATCATTAAAAAAATTGATTTAAAAAGTATGTCTACAAGTCCTATTCTGCAAATATGGTGTAATACTGAAATAAAACTTTAAATTGCAAATATTTATAAAAATATCTTTTTTAGTACATATGAATAAAAGGGAGTTGATATGAAATTTATATGAAAATTACTAAAATAAAGTGTTTTATTTAAAGTGAGGGCATTAAAGGTCTGAATGTGAAAATTTTAAACTGAGAAAAATATGATAGAAATATCTGAATTGCGAAAATTGCTGTTGGTGTTTTCGAAAGAAATTTAAAACTGGTTTAAAAACCTTAAATTGAGATTAAAATTGTTTGTTTGTTATCTGTAAATATTATTTGGTAGTTTTTCTTATATGATAGTCTATGAAATTATACGATAGACTTTTTAACAAGATTATGAAATAAAGCGGATGAGGAGGCTTTATAAGCTGTTGGAATGGTTTGCAGAAGTACAAAGCCAGTAGTAGCCGATTTATCGAATACTAATCTCTCACTGAATGAGTCAAAAACTTATAACTCATGATGTAACTTAATTTCGCTGGCAGTCTGCTGGAAGTTTAACCGAATTTAATAAAAACAAATTTTGTTTGCTTTCCATTAGTTTTATACTTCATATGTTTGGCCATCCATTCGACTGCTGTTTTTCTATAGGGAAATCGATTGAATGACACGAATTAATTGACGTAATTTCCGCATAAGTAGTTGAAAACAAGTTGAAAACAATCCTGAAAATTATAATTTTTTTTATTTTAATTTTACGGCCAGTGGCCGCCTCAGCATATCTGTTAGATCATTTTGTATAAAGAATGGCTAATTTTAACCGAAAAATCATCATTATCATACTTTAAATATAAAAAAAATGCAAATTTATTGAAAAAAAAAAAAAAAAAATTGTAAGAGATGGAGAAATATAAGAAGAACATTTAAGGAATCATAAATTTTTGGAATGTTTTTGTATTTCAAATATGAGAATATAAATGTTTGGAAATGTTTGGAAAATGTTGGAAAAAATTTAAAAAGCTGTCTTTATCCATCCTAAAATAAGGTCATAAAGATTTTGGGGAAAACCCGTTTCCTAAAAATTTCAAAAAATAAAAATACTGTTGTCTAGAGTTGTCATTACCCAAACAACGAAAAAATTAATTTTTTGAATATATTTCAATTAATAGTCACCCTTCTTTGAAGTAAGAAAAAAGGCAAATTTAGACCCAAATGTATTTGCAAACTCAATTTAAATTAAAAAAAAATCGGCAATACTTAACAAAAAAATTATAAAATTTGAGTATTTAGTGTAATGCCATAAAGAAATCATTTATAAAAATTTAATCAATTTTTAGACAAAATTTTGAACAAAAAATTATCATTAACGCACATTGAATTTAAAAATATAGGTGATATAGGTATATCACAAAAAAATTTGTTAAATTTGAGTGTTTGCTATAAATATTATTTAATAATGTCACGGTTGATACAAAAATAGCAAATTTTAAAATGGTTAAATTTGATTCAAAAAAAAAAAAAAAAAAAAAAACGGCGACGATTACAAATCATTCATTGTTGTGGGAAATTAAAGCAAAAACGTAAAAATTCAATTTCACAAAAATCACTGCGAAGAATTTCAAAAGAAATTTCCTAAAGAGTCAGGCATTAACACTCAACGGAGTGGGTAGAAATTGAATTCGACATTAGAAACTCATTGAAAACAAGAAATAGATAACAGATATACCTATAATATGTGCTTTATCAATTAAACGGAACGGAACGTTTAACTCGCCAAAAAAGTTAAATATTTAAGGAAAATGACAACAAATAAACTTTACTAATAACAGTTGCCAAATCACTCAACACATCAGTACGTAATTTGTACAATTCGTACGTAACATTAAAAATTCGTTAAGATTTACGAGTATATTTCGTTAAAGTTTACAATTTCGTTGCCCGCAAATGATATATTGAGGGCTACCTTTTATGATTTCCTTGCTGGCACATAACAGATTGAGAATCACTTGTTTAGTAGATTCTTACTTGCACAAAATTATTTGTTGTATTTCATTCAAAAATATATAAATCTACTTTACTTCCACCATCAATGTGTAACCAACGATTTTCTTTAAAAGTCTACTTGTCATCATTAGTTCATGTTTCGTTTTTCCGTTTTCATTTTCGTTTATTACATGTTCTGTCATTTCGTTCATTTCGTTCGCTCATTTCCGTTACATTTTTTCGTATTTGCATTTAGTTTGTCATCTGTTCATAAGCTTTTTCTATATAATTTATTAATGTTTTCTTTCTATTTTTTTTTTTTGAAATTTTCTTATGCTTTTTCAATATTTTATTTGCTGCTTTAATATTTTCGCTGCTTTAACATTTGGTAACTATGAAATATATTTGAAAACGCTTCAAACTGCTTGAGCAAAAGTTTCTAAATCATTGCTGCAATTGTAAGTTTTTTTTTCTATTGTTAACATTATTGTTTTTTCTTTGTCGTCTCCGAATTATTTATATTAATTGGTGAACTATTTTAATTTTCAGTTCCAGCTAACTATGATGCAGAGAGGGCCTGGAATGAACATTTGAAGCGTATGCAAGAAATTGAACGCAGGTAAATATCGATACAATGAAATTTAACACAATTGTTTATAGGCCTGTACAGGGCTGATACAATTTAATATTGTTGAGGAGCAAATTAATGCCCTTAAAGTTCAAAATATATGGAAGCCATTGCTTTCCTTCGGATAGTTTCTGCTGTGGATTTAATTACTGTGCGAAAGGTGTACCGAAAATGTAATTGAATAACCCCAAAAAGCATACCATACAATCAAGAAATAATTAACGATGATTAATAATTAATTTTTGCGGTTGCCTGGAGTGCAAATGTGATTTTTCATCCGCTCCCGGGCATGAAAGGAACCATCAACTAAATTTTCATCTCAGTTGAATGGACAGTATTATTAAGCTATGAGAAATATATTATCTGTATGTCTTAAATTATCGCTTAAATTATAAGGATAACGATTTTTGCCCGAGTGTCTGTGATGGTTTCTGTAATGGTTTAATTACTGAACGAGGG
>JAHXMU010025421.1:259852-326101 GCA_019455685.1 Philornis downsi
AATTACTGAACGAGGGGTGAAGCACAGCAATTTTCTGTCTGACGTAGCTCCTGCGAAGGCTCAGTAATTTTACGATTTTTGCTCGAGTGCCTGTGATGGTTTTTGTAATGGTTTAATTGCTGTTCGAGGGGTGGAGCACAGCAGTTTTTTGCTTTAAATGTCTGACGTAGCTCCTGCAGACTCAGTAATTTTACGGTGGGTACGGTTACCCCCGGATAGTAACTAATACCGTAGAGACTTTCCAAGAAGTTCGGGACATCACTAGACTAAGTTTCATCATAATCAGACAAAGATCAACAAAAAAAAAAAAAAAAAAAAAAAAAATACAGATATGTACATAGTGCGTATAGGTTTTTATACAGTATACTTAATTATGACAAGGCCTTAAATGATTTTTATAATGCTCCAAAAGCTATGCGATAAATAGGTGGACTGCAAAGCTAATTTTTTACCCCTCGCACTTTTGCTGTCTCCGAAGATTCACTTATGGAGCGCAACTGCAGTTATCGATCCTCAGATAGAAACTATGCTAGTTCAAAAACTATTCCGAAAATCCAAGGAATAGCTAGCCAAAATTAAATCAAAATCGAATGAACGATTTACGAGATTTTGGAAAACATACAGACATGCACATAGTCTGTGTGTTTATATGTTTCATGTAGGCTTGTCGATTGTAATGAAACATTGCCACGGTGTACATTGGATTTCAGAAAAGGTTCCAGAAATAAACACAACTAAGACTTTCTATACCTCACTGTGTGTTTATATGATTTGTATAGGCCTGCTTAAGGGCCATTCAATGTAATGAAACTTTGCCATGTTATTCATTGGATTTAAAAAAAAAAAAAACGTGCCAGGAATTAACAACTACAACTATGACTTTCTATAGAAATTTCTTGAAAATCTCTAACAAAGTCATCAAAAGCTTTAGTTAAAAATTGAAAAAGAACTCTTTCTTTGGAGAGCTATAATAAAAACCAAAAGCAATTTTTATTTCTAAGCGATATAATAAAAATTAAAATACTTGTTTTGTGGTTATATAGAGTGATAAGAAAAGATTTGGTGTGCTTAAGCCATTTCCAGCACAGTTTACTCACAAACATTGTGAATTACAGAGTTCTATCAATAATAGTTACCTCATGCGCACTTGCAGACCATCAGGGTTCGGATTATCCCTTTGAAATTGCGTTTTAATTTTCATTATTGCTTTTAATTGACAAAATTATATTATGCTTTTAGAAAATTATTGATAAGTGTTTCAGAGAATTAGTGATATTTTGTTAGTTTTGAAATTTATTTTTCAACGATTTGAGTTACACATTTTTAACTTTGTTCCCCTTCTCCTTTCCTTTCCTTTCTTCTCCAGATACCCATCTCGCTATGGTTTGTATCTTAAGGACAAGCCCTACACACCAAACGCTTTGGTGCCCTTGGAATATGAGCCAGAGGACAAATTGCTCCAAGAACTCAACAAGGGTAAGGAAATCTAAATAGAAACAAATCCAAAAAACCTCCCACAAATACTCTCACATAAAGTATGATCAACATTTATGCAAACAGTCAGCAACTACAAAATACAGTTAAAGATGTAATTGAATTATAACGAATTACACATAATCACTTAATCATAATGAAACTAAACGAACACCTAAGATCGAATATGAAACGTCAAATGTTAATATAGCCATATCCTCCATATTCATTAAGGAACAACATTTAAGAATTTTTTCAAATTCAAATACTCAAAAAGAAAAAAAAAAACCGAATAAAATATTGTATTTCATCGGAATACACTGAGAAACAAACAAAACAAAAAATCGCACTACACAAAAAAACACAATGATGAAAAAATTTGAGAAATTTTTTTCCAAAGAAACCATGAGGAGAAAAACTTAATTTATTTTTCTTACACAAATGAAATTTGTTATAATATCGGGGCTTAAGATAAATTAAGTTTTTCATCCTTTCTCCCCGTCTAAGTACACACTATAGAGTGCATTGTTGTTCGAAAACACTGTTTGAAAATTTGCTAAAAAAATTTCTATTATTTTTTTCTCTTTGGTTTTTTCTCTTTTTTCTTTCTTATTCCTTATCCCTATTTTAACCATAACCGAAAACGACGTTTTGTTTATCCCATCATTACAGCTTGAAGTTGAAAAATTCTGATATTACAATAAATTAAGAGAAAAAGAGTTTCATTAGATTTTAGCAATTTCAAAACTTAGGGAGAAAATTTTTCTTTCTGTTGATAAACGAAATTAACCGTCTAGGGAGTAGAAGGGAAAGGCAATGCCAATTTTTTGTGTCCTTTTCAAAACGGTTTCTTTCGCGAGGCAGTTGATACATTAATTAAAAACAACATTACAAATATAAATTACTTAATGTCTTAAATGATTACAAATAAAAAAAAAAAAAAAAAAAAAAATAACTTAAGGCCAAATATTTAAAACTAGTTTAAATGTAAAACATATGTACTCTGTAATTATAAATTTAAACAAAACAAAACTCAAAATTTAATAAAAAAAATATACAAAAAAAAAAAAAAAAATACAAAATCATTTTGAAAAAACCTAAAATGTTTCGTTAAATGTTTCATTATCAATATAAACAAAATTTTTTTTTTAACTTTTAGCATTATTTTGATTAAAAACAAAACTATCCGATTTTATAAATAAAACGAAAAGCAAAAACTAAAACAAACAAAAGAAAAACATTCATATAACTAAAACCAAGGCAGAAACAGGATGTAATTTTGTAACTACGGTTGAATAATTGACTCGATGATATCAATAATGGCAATTATTTTATGAGAACTATTAGCTAAGCGAATAGAATAAAATGTTGCTTTAATAGCATTTTTTAAATATTAAAAAACACAAAATCCTTTTAAAATCTTTACAAGTTATTACTGCTAATTATTCCTATACTATGATGATAGGAAAAAAAAGGATTTCATTTCTTTAAAGAAAACATTAGGTATTTATCCGTTTTAGTTTCCTCCAATGTGCTGGCGAAACGTTTAGGCTATCACTGAAGTCTCACAGAAAGTGAGTCGCTCCCAAATTGCTTTATAAATTATTACTGTTGCAATAACAAGACTCATGGCGATTCGGATGTGATGCGACTTATGGGTCACATCGGCTGCACTGTAAATTAGTATAAATAATTGTTCCTATCTATAAACAACTCAGATTATAATAATCATAGTACAGAGTACATACAGAGGCGGTATGTGAAAAATGATTTTAAATATTTCTTATTAATTTTATTATATTTCAAAGAGGTTGCTTTAACTTCAAAATCCAATATCTGGTACCCCATTTTTGCAACACAGCAATTTAAACAATTTTTTTAAACCTTTTCTGAAAAAAATTTGAGCTCCTTTTGAAAATAATAATAATTAATTAATATTAATTATTATTGATTCATTATTAATTAATTAATTGTTATTACTTAATTATTTTTCAAAAAAAAAAAAAATATTATAAAAAATATTTCTTCATTTCCTTCAAACACTTTTATGTTGAAAAATATTTTCAAAATTAAAATTACTAAATTGCAAAGTATTAAGTTATTTTCGAAAAAATAACAAATCTATAGATTTGTTTATTTTTCCCAAATTTAAACAAAATTGGAACATTTGATGAAGTCTTTAGAAAGTAATGATCTATTTTAGCATTTTCTTTGAAATATTATTATACATTTTTTAATTTCTTTTTTTTAATTAATTTGCAAAAAATTAATTTGTTTTCAAAACTTCTACCTCTATTTAAAACAAAAGTTATTTCTTTGTTTTATATACTTTTATATTATTTTCAAACATTTTTCCTGTTTCACATAGTTCAATACGTTTTTGGAAAGAAAATGCCTTTTTTAATATTTTTATATATTTTTAAAATTTTAGTATATTTTTCTAAATATTATTATCAATTTTTAGTTTTTTTTCATTTGATTAAAAAACTATAATTTTTTCCAAAAAATTTTTAATCGCTGTGGAAAAATTTCTTTTTAAAAAATATTCTATTCTTGCATATTTCTATATTTTTTTCCACACATTTTTCTCTTTTCAAAATATTTCATACATTTTTTTCCGAAAAAATATTTTTCCAAATATTTTCACACATTTTTCTCTTTTGTCATCATAAATTTTTTTCTGAAAAAATATTTTTCCAAAAATTTCCACAACTTTTTCCCTTTTATCATCACAAATATTTCATAAATATTTTTTTCCCAAAAAGTTTTTTAATTTCTGCAATCCCATATTTTTTGTATATGTTGCATTTTAACATATATTTATCATATTTATTTACTTTTTATAAAAATTAATATAATTTTTGATGACTTGATTTTTTCTTGATATGATAATGGAAATTATGGAAAAATAAAATTACTTTTCAAAAAGGAAAAATTGCAAATTTTAAAATTTTTTACAATTTAAAGAAAAAATATTGTAGTCCATTTTCTTTAAATAATTTCATAATTTTTAAATTCAAAACAAGTTTATTTTTGCAAAACATAGTTTATTCGAAAATATTTGCCCGCATTTTGAATTTTTTTTTCCGTCGTTTTTTTACGAAAAGCGGACATAGAACGCAGTGTCTGTATCTTAATTGCCACGTATTGAAATTTCCTGTTATTTAATTTGGATGGAACAAAAGTCGAAGTAAAATTTTAAAAACAGACTTTCACCTTAAATTACATCCATTCTGCCGTGATTTTATTTATGCCCCCATCATGTATATCTACTCTTTACTTACTAAATATTAAGCTAAACAAACAATTTTCTTCTTCTACTTTCTCTAATAATAATAATAATAATTTTGTTTTTAACAACCTTTATTACACATGAGCGGTTAACAAAGCTAAATAGATTAAATCTTAAAAAACACACTAATGCTAAACATAAGCAAAAATGGCTTAGAAGTAAAGCAGCAAGCTAAGCTTTGAGTTACATGAAATTGCTCAAGAATAAACTGTAAAATAGTAGTGAAAACTTAAAAACAAAACGTAATTAGTCCATTTGGTTTTAACAATCGCTCATGTGCAATAATCATACAATAATAACAGCTGTACAAATAAAACATTAAAAAAAAACTAACAGAAAATTAAGTGAACTCTTAAATTTTCTGTTACGCAGAATATCTTAGCAACTCCACACTGTACAAAAAAGACTAAGTCAAAACAAATCAACCTACAACATCAGCGCATCAACATCAACAACAACATCTACTGAATGAACGTCGCGTTTGCGTTAACTATTCATCTGCTCTGGTGACTCAAATCTCCATAATAATTTTTGGCGTATTCTACTGATAATTTTACTAAAAATAACTGAATATCGAATAGTAAACGTAATAATAATAATAATAATAATATTAATAATAATAATTCAGTTCTTCCTCATTCCTTGCGCCATTTTCTTTGAATACTCCCTTTTCATCATCCTGCCCTTCTCACTTCCTTTATTTAACTTAAGTATCTGAAAAAAAAAAAAAACAAATGATTTCAATAAAAACTCATTTTATTAATAAAAACAACAAAACAAAATATTTTGTTTCATTTGTCAAAACTATTCAGAAGCCACAACAGCAACATTTTGTATTTTGAAAGGTTTTGGTTTATAAAGATAATTTTTTATTTAGTTATTTTAACATTGTTTTAATATTTTGTTTCCAAAACTAACTCATGTTTGTTTTTATTAATAACAATTCATTATCTAAACTAACAAAAATTTAACAGAAAATTTCAATGTAAAAAAACACAGATTACAATCAATAAATATAAAATAAAAATTTCAAAAAACAACAAAATATATCAACAAACAATAAAAAGAAAATATTTAACATAAATAACTTTTTTTTTTGCAACTAATATTTATATAAAATTTACATATTTCATGTTTATAAATATATGTACGAGTATATGTATGTTTTCATATTTTGTATTTATTTACGTAATTTCAAGGTTTCCTAATATTTTTTAAACACAAAATATATTTCAAAATATATTTATAAAATTTACTAAATTTATATTTTGTTGAAAATATTTCTTGGTTTATTATTTTTGAAATTTTTTTTTATATATTTTTATTTTTTTTTTATTTTATTTATATTTTTATATTATTTTTATTATATTTTTTATATTATTATATTTTTATATTATATTATTATATATATATTTTATTATTATATTTTTTTTTATTTTATTTATATATTTTATACCTATATTTTAATATTTTTTTGCCAAATATTTTCACACTATGTTTTATATATATTTTTTATATATATTTATATTTATATTTACATTTAACATTATATTAATATTTCTCTTTTTGTCAAAAAAAAAAATTTTTTTCCAAAAATATTTAAATTTTTATTACAAATTAATTTTTTTTAATGTAAAATAAAATATTTTCATTAAATATCTAAAAATATATCCAGGAAATTTATCACGTTAAATTTGTATCGAAAATTATTTTTTAATTAAAAAAAACATTCTTTTTGGTTCAATTAATTATAATTTTGTTAAAGGAAATTATATTGACTTAATTAATTCCTGCTATAAAAAAACATGTACAAATAATGAAAAAATATGTTTGGCAAATAAGTAACAAAACTACCATAATCCTTTATTAAATGACAATTTAAAAAAAGTAATAAAATAAAAATAATTAATTATTATAAAAAAATGATAAAATGCAAAGAAGATCGAATTGAAAATAATTAATTATTAGCCAAAAAGATGGTTATTTCTTTGTTACTAGCTGACCCGGCAAACGTTGTTTTGCCTTCAAAATGTTAATGTGGTAAAAAAAATTAATTGCAAAAATCTCATCTCCAACGCCATCTATCACTTCAAATAAAACCTTTTAAACCTTCCGAAATACTCTACCAATAATTTAAGACCAAAATGAGCCAAATCGGCCCAACCTTTCTCGAGCTTTAGCGAGAATAACGCACAGCAATTGATTTTTATATATATAAGAAGAATATATTTTATTTCGTTATTTGTGTTTTAACTGGAATTAATTAAAACCAAAACAGTGTTTTGATTAAATAATTATTATTATTATTATCTTTTATATAATCATTCATTATTTATGTATTAATAAATAAAAAACAATTATCTTTTTCTTATTTTTTTCATTTTATTGATTATTTTATAAATATTTGCACAAAAATGCGTATCATTTTTTACAAATATTATATTATTTTCATCTATTTTATTTATATTAGCAGGCGCTTAATTAAATTCGTATTTGGTTTAATTTTTTCTTAATTACGTTCTCAGCCTTAATTTTGATCTCTAACACTTTTGCCAATTTTAATTATTGATTTTAATTAATTTATCATCCAATTCAATTTCTATACCTTGGAATATTTAGTTATTTTTTTTTTTTTTTTTACTTTTTTCACTTTCCCTGCATTCTCAGTATACTCGTATTTGTGAATAAGATGCGCTTGGCTCTTTTTTGTATATGTAAAAGTAAATGTGTATGTTTGTTGTAAATAGTGTACCCTACTGCCATTTCCGTTTCATTGACTCTCGTAATCGTTGTCTAATGTCTATCTCCTAATAAATCAAATCAATCAAAATTCATTACAAAATATGAAATATTTAACGAACTCTATCTGTTTATGTTTTACACGAAAACAATATGAAGCAGTTGTATTACATTTGTACTCCTTTTTTTTTTTAAATGTATCAGAAATGTTAATTGTAATCTCATGAAAAATGTCTGTTAATTGTAATACTTGTTTTTTTTATCAATTAATTTTTCCAATTATTTACGGCAGTATCAATTAATGGGGGTCTCTTTTAAATTTAGTAACAATTTAAAAATGTTTCAATTGCAATTTATTTAAAATTTCAAATAATGTAAAGGTAAACTGGTTGCTCACATATAACAGCAACCAATATTACAGTACTCTGGGAGGATCAGAATATCGTCGAATTTTATAAAATCTGTAGTCATACTTACGTAATCGAGAACTTGATAAGAATCACACATCGAATATAATTGCTTTGGAAATATATGATATTTCGAACGGTTTAATCATTTTAGAGCGCATAATTATTTTCATCCAGCTAAATTGCTGTAAATTATGATATATCTGTGGTCACAACTCGTAACAGGCTAACTTGAGTTAGGGCACAATTGAGTTATTAGCACCATCGTATTCAGCGTATCTAAATTTATTTGCTCTAGATTTTTCATGTTTGTATCTCTTCTAGGAAGGCAATTAATCCTAAAAAACCTAATAGCTTAAGTTATTTTTCTAAATGACTGTTTTGGCATAACTGCCTAAGTCAATTTAGGATTACAACAAATATAAACATTATTTTTTCATCATTGGCTAAATCAACTTAAGTCGTTAATCCAAAAAAAATTAAGAAACAATTTTATTTTCCTAACTTGAGTTAAGCTCTTATTCCGAATTACAATTTCGTTTTTTGATAAACATAAATTGAGTTAAGGTCTTTCTCCAAACTTAAAGTTTTTCATTTAATCTGGAATAATAGCCTAACTCAACTTGAACTTTTTGATTTTCTTTCGTTCAACAATTCATAAGAGCCTAAGTGTCTTTTTCGATAATATCTTTTGACTGCGAGAATAAACAACCATTTTTTTGTTAACAACTAAGTAAAGAAATTCGTTTTCTTGGAATCTGTGGCAAAGTTTTCCAAAAAACACCTTCTCCTGATTTTCAGTGAAGATTCAAAACTTTAAACTCCTGTACTGAAAATATTGAAAAACAGACTTAGGCTGTTACGGGTTGTGACCACAGATATGATGTTTCGGAAGGTTTAATTATTTTAGAGCTCATAATTCTTTTCATCCAGTTAAATTGCTGTAAACTATGATATATTTATTACTTATATTGTATACGAGTATATACCTGCTTTTACTCTACAAAGTTTAGTGTTACTACATTGCATTGCAGAGTTCTTGAGACCTTCCTCATTTATGATTGGTTGCCAAACTTTAACATTTCGATGTTATGCCAAAAAAAGCTTTAAATTTATTAGACTTAAATTTTTGATTTGATTTGGAGATAGTGTATTATTTCAACTAAATGCCTCGACTCATAAAGATCCAAATTATTTGCTCTTCTAATCGAAATTTGATAATTTAGGAACGTATTTCGGAGTTATGATATCCATGGAATAAATATTTTAAACATAAACTATTTGTAAAGTCGAAAGATCGTAAACTTCACAAACTTTGTCAGAAATTCCTCTAACATTCTGTAATAAGGTATGGAGGAACTTTATAAAATTAATGTTCATCAGAGACCTATGGAAAGAGTTAAAAAATTAGAATTAAAATATCCATGGAACGAATATTTTAAACGTAAACTATTAGTGAGGTCGAAAAATCATAAACTTTTTAAGAAATTCTTCTAATGCTTTGTAATGGGATATGAAAGAACTTTATAAAATCAATGTTCATCAAAGATCTATAGAAAAAATTAAAAAATAAGATATTTTCAACACATTTTTATCGTTTCTAAACACTATTTAAGTTTAACTCATATATACGTTACGATGACGTTCCCAATTACAATAAAATTCTGATTCTAATTAGGAATACAGAAATACTTGTCTATATTCTTATTAGAATATATAGAACCTACTGTCTACTGTGAACAGCGCGTAGAAAAGAAATCCAAGCGGTTCTGTCTATTTGGGATCTTGTTCAATTCACTACACCAATGGGATTATAATCAACCCTCTTATGCGCCATCCTCCCAAATTCATTGTTAAAGACTTCTCATGCTGAAGCGATTTAGATCATCCAAATAATCTGATCTAGTCAGCGCAATCGCTGTTTTTTATACGCTTGTGATACAGCTTATGATTCATATGACGCCTGTACTTTCCGTATATCATTTAGCGGAGTATGTTTTCTCTCGAATCATTCCCTTTGTCTCAAGATTTCGCGTAGTACAGCAAGACAAATATGGATGTCTAATTTTTTTCTTGAAAAACTTTGCATTAAATCACCTGCTTAGTCTATAAAAATAATACCCATTTCAGAATATCTTGCATTATTTACGTCGGACCTGAGGTAGATAGAATCACTCTACTCTATTTCAAATTTATAATTAGTAACGTTCACGCCATTTTCCAAATAAGTGGTTTCTTTGCTCGTCTAAACAAATTAAATTGATTTATTTTCAATCACAACCAGATCAACTTTTTATACCTCAATTTCAATGCATGAGGTGGCTGGAGTAATAAAATTAGAATATGAGGGTTTTGTGCAATTATTGTTCAATAGAACTTTTCAATATCGTCTTCATGACAGTACTGACGATATTGGCGATATAAACAGTCGACCTGTCTAAGATCATGTTTGATTGAAAATACCTTAGCAAGATCCTCGCCAATCTTCTCTGAAGGCTTCTTTGCTGGTATACTAAACTTAGACATTTCTGTAGATAATTTTTGATGGATCCTGCTGTCGAAGTCTGCACAACAGTTGACGAAAATATGTCTATTTTCCGGCTTCACTTCTATCCTTGTACTTTTCCATGTCTTCACATTGGAAATCTTTAATTTTTCTCTTTAGATTAGATTCATTATTATTTCTCTTAACAGCAATTGGATTTCAGTAATATTTGGATTGGGGTGGTTGCGCAGTAATAACTGACAAAGCCTGTTAAAATAATCATGGGCTATGGTCTCCTGGTACGCCGGTTTGTAAGGTGGTCTTTCCTTTGCGTTTGGATGCGAACTTCTCAATCAATTTGGTTTTCTATGAGAAGGTTTCTTGTCTATACTTTTCGCTGTATACTGGTGCTGGTACGAAGATGGTTACACATTTCTTCCGGCCGCTCCATAGTTATGTTTCGTTCCCATTATATTTCATCGTAATGCGGCTTGTAGCTATTCAGTCGCTACCTTCGTTTGACAGCAAAATTAGCTGTCTCATATGCTTGCAAATTTCTTCTTTTTCCGCGTGGCAGTTGTAGTAGAAATCCTAAGCTTATATTTGATAGGCACATTCATCAATTGGGTAGATCTCCTAAAGATCTGGACATGTTGGCAATAAATTCTTGCTATGTTATTTAAATCACGACCTCTGAATTGGTTGCAGCAGTGAGTCCTTTTGAGGTAGTTTTCAACCACTTTTTCGCACATTTTGAACGGTGTCTCAGCGATAACTTGACGAACGTTGATTTTCAAATGCTCCAATGTTTGGGGATCATCCGCATAAATACAGTCTTTGGCGTGGTTCCACAAAAAAATGTCTAACGGCCTCACATCGCATGATCTTGGTGGCCAATTGACGTCGCCAAAATGTGAAATTAAGCTTTCTGGACACTTCTCATGCAATAAAGCCAAAATCGATCGTGTTATGTTGTTCATGGCACCGTCTTGTTGAAACCACATACTGTTCAGTGCATAATCTTTAATTGCAGGCCAAAAAAAGTCAGTTAACTTACGGTCATAGCGCATGGAGTTGACGGTAACGGCCCAATGACACCTCCAGACCATATTGTGCACCGACCATTCACTTTTTTCGAATGCAATAGCTTTTGCCTAATCACTTTTGGCTTCTCTGAGCCCCATATGCAACAATTTTGTAAATGATTAATGATGTAAAGACCCAGTGAGAGAGATCAGCTTCATCGCCGAAAAAAATTTTGTTCGAAAATTCAGCATTGAAAGCCTGTTGTTGTAGCATCTAATCAACATATCTGCGGCATTGTGAATGATCAGTCGGCTTTAAATGTTACATGAGTTGGACTCTTTAGGGATGGAGGTGAAAATCCAAATGCAAAATACGCCATAATGAGCTGTAAGATAGGCTCAAATGCCGAGAACGTCATGAAATTGATAAATTCGGATTATCTGACACACTTTCACTAACAGAAGCGATATTTTCGGCAGTGCGTATATTGCGATGATGCACCGGTCTGGCCACATCTGTAAAACTTCCATTCTTTTCAAATTTCTTTATAATCTTTTCAATTCCTTGCACAGTAGGTCGATTATGATGCCCATAATCACTCTGTAATACGCGGAAAGTGCCCAAGTTTGAATCACCATTTTTGTAGTAAGTTTTAACTATTTTTACACGTTCATTGGTAGTTAATTGACGTATTGGCAAACCTTTCACTAAATAAATGACGCTTCAGATGACACGCTTTTAGCAGTTGACAGCCTTGCCAGACCGTTGGTTTTAAAACCACTAAATGTATAACCCAGCAGTATATTTTCCTCAATTAGATTATGATATTTTTTTTTAGAAATATCAGTTGGTTTCACAATCATGAATCTTTAATAATACCAGTTAATTTGATTGTGTGTTTCCATTCAATATCTATGAATTTTAATTATATTGCTGTAGTTTTATATAAAACCACATACAATTTCATAAGCACAATTTCTTTCGAATTATTTATTATACAATGTTATTATTCATATATTAGAATTCAGATGATAACTAATTTTTCCTGATGCAAATAAGCTATTTGTTAGGTTTTCAAATGAAAACATACTCACACCCAAATTATTAGTTTACGGAAAGCGTAATCAATTTATTTACCTGAAATGAAATTATGGCATGGAATTAGAATAACTATATAAATATTTTTTAATTGTTACGTGTAATATATCCTTTTGTGTCTAACGAAGGGTAGATGTTTATGGTTATAAATGTTATTATACAAAAACATATTTTAATGTATACCGATAGGATTTCTCCTGGATTTTTTCCTTTTGTCTTATGACTTTTTTTTTTGTTTTTTTTTGTACTAAACTAAAAATGTGTGGTATTTTTGTATAGAATTGTATTCTAAAGTTATATTGTTGGTAAGTACTACTAACTGCTTATGTTACACAAATTCTATGCGACCAGAGGTAGAAAACTGAAAACACATCAAGTGGACAGATGCAAAGTTGGCCTGTCGCTCAGTTGAATACACACAATATCATAGTCAATACCGGTGATAAAGTAAACTACATCGTGGTATTTGCAACATTAGTATGTTATTTAATTGTATCACACTGAGTCATGAGTTCAAGACTTTAGGAAATTCTGATAAAATCTATGGAGTATAAAAAAACGATGAAACAAAGCCTGGCCGGTTGGTTTGTATGAGAGCTATAAAAAAATATGAATCGATTATGCCCAGTCCTTGACTCAACCAAATTATCAGGTTCTAATGAAAGCCAAATTATCAGGTTCTAATGAAACCATATGCCCTCCATATTCATTTTTTCAATTCTAGGCACGAAAAAACTGGTTATCATCAACTGGTTATTATCGAACACCATTGACTGTTTCCGCTTGACATGCCTCATTTTCATAAAAAAAATAGGTCCAATGATTTCTCTAGCCCAAAATCCACACCACACAGTGACACGTTGAGGATGCATTTGCTTCTCGTGAATCACTCGAGGATTTTCCTCACCCCAAATGCGACAATTCTGACTATTGACGAAGCCATCAAGATGGAAATGGGTGTCGTCACTGAAGATGATTTTATCGGCAAAATTAGCATTTTCATGTTGTCTCTCCAGTACCCAATTAACGAACTCCCTTCGCTGTCCAATGTCAGATGGCTTCAGTTCCTGAGTCAATTGAACTTTGTATGCATGAAGATGCAAATCTTTCGTCAAAATTCGCTGCATAGTGGATTTGGCGACACCAATTTGCTGAGCTCGGTGTCGAATTGAGGTGGATGGAGTTTGAGCGACATCATCACGTACAGCTGCGATATTTTCGGTCGATCGACCAGGTCGAAGGCGCGTTGTTATCTTTACATCACTAACAGACCCAGTTTTGGCAAATTTATTCATTAATCTCCTTACAATTGACTTTTTTTGGAGCATTATTGTGACCCCAAATTGATCGCAATTTGCGAACTGTAGCCGCAAAACTTTCACCATTTTGGTACAACAATTTCACAATGAGAATGCGTTGTTCATTCGTGTAGCGCTCCATTTTTACTAACCTCGTACCTTCTACTAGCAAAGAATAACAATTGTTCAAATGTCAAACAATGACACACCGAATGGCGCCAAATTTAAATCTTGCGTTCTTGTTGGGACATCTTTTATAAACACTCTTTCCCAGCTATCCAATGGTCACATAATTTTCATTAAAGCCTGCCAATTATAGATAGAAAATTATGGAAATCCCCAACTTGTATGGAATTTATTCGAAATTCAAAAATACCCTTTAACTATATTTCACAATTCAATTTATTTGATGCCAATACTACTGCTTAGCTAATCACATTATGAATGGAATCTATAAAATGTGAGCTGCAGTCGTCCATTTGAAAAAACAAATTTTATATGATAATGAAATATCACGTTATATAAACAAGGCCACGTTAAGTATATATTATAATTGTGTAATATCGTATATGTGCATATATACATATACATACAGTCACACACAACCGCAATTTACTCATACTCTTAAGAGTTTATATTTAATTCATATACCCAAAAACATCTGGCCCCCTGGCTTATTTATAATGAAATATATCATTATTCCACAAAAAATTCACATTAAAAACCACACATTCATATAATGCACACGTTATGTTATGATCGTAAATGTAATTTTGATAACATAATAATTTATAATTTATATAAGTTTCCACAGAACATTATGTGCATTCACATATTATATAAATATGAATTAATTATGCACTTATGAACGATGTAAGGAATACATATTCGTACTTGATTTTATAGTTTCCATGGCCACAACTAAAGAATTTTAATACAAAAATCATTTGAGGCTGCATTAAGAGCGATAAATCATAAGACTTTTTAATGAACAATGGAAAATAGAAAAGTTAACCTCACACACAAATAAAGTTAATTCTTTATTAGCAAGTTCAGCTGTTGACTTTATTGACTGGATCGACACCAATTTTGTTGTCTTCGATGAACTTGCTCACTGACCTTAAGAGTATTGACTTTTTGATTTTTATTCTATTTTCGAGATTCCATTACCATTGCGAAGCTGATGCTAATCTGTGTTGATAACTAATCGGTGGATAATTCGAATATGAATTTATTTTTAGTTTTGTTAAAATGAAGATTATAAAATCTTCTTCCTCTTCCTAGGTGGCGACTGAAATAGACATCCTTATCTATTATACGCCGCCCGTAAAAAAATAATTCCAAGCGCTTTGATCTTCTACGCTTCGATCTCTTGCGCTTCTCCTCAAATTCGTCATACCAAGCTCCGAGAGTATTTTAAAAGCCTAGTCCTTCCAACGGAATTTCGGTTGCCCTCTTGTGCGCCGTCCATCGATATCGTTGTCGAAAACTTTCCATGCCGGCGCGTTTGGGTCCATCCGCACAACATGACCCAGCTCAACTCAAACGCTTTATAATAAAGCGCTTGACCACGTCAAACATATTACATTATATACATATATATAATATGTATTATGTTCTATATATAATATATAATACATGTCGGCATTCAGCTCACACAGCTCATTCTCCATGCGACGTCGATACACTCCGTTAACAATGACGAATCCATACATTTTCTGAAGTATTTTCCTCTCGAAAACTGTCAATACTGATTCACCCGCTTGCGTCATAACCCAGAATTTTGCGCCATATAACAACACAGGTAGAACCAATGTCTGGTACAGTCGGAATTTTGTTTGTCGAGACAGGGCTTTATCATAGAATCGCTTACTCAGCTTGCATGGTAACATCTGTTAGTAAGCAATATTCTCCTGTTTATCTCCATGCTGACACCATTCGTTTTTTTTACAGTGGAACCGAGGTAGATGAGTTCTTCCATCATTTCAAAATTATAGTTGACAACGTTCACACACCGTCCCAAACGAGTAGACTCTTTGTTCATTGAAACCAATAACTTTGTTTTGTACTCGTTTACCACCAGACCCATTTTCGCTGCTTCCTTCTCGAGACTTGAGAAGGTTGCAGTAACATCTCGCAGTTTTCTGCCAATGATGTCTATATCATCTGCATATGCGAGTAACATATGGCTTTTATTAAAGATGGTATCAGTCGTGTTAACTGCAGCTTTCTTCATAATCATCTCCAACAGTATCTTGAAGAGGTCGCACGATAGACTGTCGCCCTGCCTAAATCCTAGTTTGGTGTAAAAAGGCTCGCTAAGATCTTTGCTTATCTTTACTGAAGACTTTGTGTCAGTCAGCGTTATCTGACAAAAACGTTATAAGCTTCGTAGGAATTCCAAACTCGGAGTATACCTCATACAGTTTTTGCCATATTGGGCTAACAAAGGCAGCTTTATAATCCACGAAAAGATGATACGCTTCGATCTGTTTTTGTTGGGTCTTCTCCAGAATTTGTCGTAGTGTAAATATCTGGTCAGTTGTTGATTTACCAGGCCTAAAGCCACAGGTCAGTTAGAATCGGCTTTAGTTTTTCACATATCACACTCGACAGGACCTTATAGGCAATGGGTAAAGACTGATACAGCGGTAGTTTTTACAAACACTTGGATTGCCTTTTTTAAAACGCAGTATACAGTACATTCAAATTCCAATCAGCGGGCATGTTTTCCTCGAGCCAAATCGTATTTAGGAGCTGATGCAGGCTGTTTATTATCTCATCGTTACCAGTTTTAAACAGCTCTGCTGGCAGGCCATCAGCGGCTGCAGCTTTGTTGTTCTTAAGCCGCTCAATGACACCTCCAGACCATAATGTTTACAAAATAGTCACTTTTTCCAAATGCAATGGCTTTTGCACAATCACTTCTGGCTTCTCTGAGCCTAATATTCGACAATTTTGTTTAACGACGTAACCACCAAGTGAGAGAGATGAGCTTCATCGTTAAAGAGAATTTTGTTCGAAAAGTCAGCATCAAAAACTTGTTGCCGTAGCACCCAATCAACATATCTACAGCGTTGTGACTGATTAGGCGGCTTTAAATGTCACGTAAGTTGGACTCTATGTGGATGGAGATGCAAATCCGAATGAAAATTACGCCATAATGAGCCGTAAGATAGGCTCAACTGCCGAAAATGCCATGAAATTGATAAATTCGAATTATCTGAGACACTTTCACTAAAAGAAGGCATATTTTCGGCAGTGCATACATTGCGATGATGCACAGGCCTGACCACATCTGTGACGCTTCCAGTCTTTTCAAATTTCTTTATAATCTTGTCAATTTCTTGCACAGTAGATCGATTATGACGCCCATAATCACCCCGTAATGCACGAAATGTTCTCACGTTCGAACCACCCTTTGATTGTTAAACGCTTCACATTCGTAAATGACAAACTTTTCACGAAATAAGTAGCACTTCAGGTGGCAAGTATTTAACAGCTGTTAGCCTTGCCGTGCAGCTGATAGCTTTATAATGTACCTTTATACAGTTTCATCGAAATCATAGCTTTATGTGTGTTTTATTTAACATTACCTTTGAAACCGAAACATGGATAACCCTATATTTATTAAAATTTTATTATCATATATTTAAATATTTTGCTTACTACGAATGCCCAGAAAAAAATGAAAAGTACTTAAAGTCTACTTTTGAGACATTCAACTTTAAAGGATATTTTTATATTTAATTTAATCTCGATACAAAATTGCATGATTTCTTTGAGGTCGAACAGATCTAATATAATAAACTATTACATTATTTTTAGAAGTGTACATAATGCTATCGCTCACATGTTATATTTATGATTTTAAGTTAATATACAGGGTGGCGTAATAGAACGTGCATATTTAAAAAATAGGTTAAAAAATAAATACAAAAGGTGTGGTTAAAATAAATCTAAGGCATTTGGGATTTTCACTGTTCCAGTAATGACAATTTTGACAGTTTACGAACCCATTCATAAGGAAATGAGCCTCGTCAGAGAAAAGGATATTGTCAAAATTGGAAAATCGATTAAGCATTTCATTAGCAAATGCGAGCCTTACTATGAAGTCAGACTCTTTCAATTCTTGTGTTAATTGCAGCTTATATAGATGCAGTTTAAGATCCAATGTTAAAATTCGTTGCAAACTTCGTTGCGATAATTGTAAGACAGACGATCTCTTGCGAATCGACATTTGTGGATTTCCTCGTACTGACTCCATAACTCTCTCAACATTGTCTTCGGTCCTAGATGTTCTTGGGCGACCATTTGCTTGTGGTTTAAATGTTGAACCGATCTCTTCAAAACGCTTTACCCATATTTTAATTAAATTAGCACTCGAAGCTTCACTAATTCGCCGTAGTCCATATTCAGCACAATATAGTCGCCTAGTAGCAATATATGAACGAGAGGTCTCGTAAAATGTGCGCACGCAAAATGCGCGACGCTTCCCGTCGAAGTGATTCATAGCGACTAAAACTCCATGAGTCCGCCAACCCAACGATGTAGGCGCTCCCCCGCCCGCGCCTTTTCTACCCCGCAAAAAAAGATGATGCAATATGCACGTTCTATTGCGCCACCCTGTATTTCAAAGGTATACTGAATTTGAGTCCACATAATGGAAAATTATGCCTATTTTTATATGGATTATACATAATTAATATATATTATTTATATTGTATAAAATTAAACTATAATTTTGTATTTGTTCCATTACATTTCTATGAGGTTTTACCCAAGAACAGACCAAGCAGTCATCATCAGCATACGAGTATTTGCTTACAGGAAATAACATTCTCTATTTCTTGTTACTCTTTGGTATTCATCAACATCAAATTCATCAGAACAGTAGAGGAGTATTATAATTTTTTACTTGAATCCAATTTAAAATTCCTGTACGAATATATAACTTGGTCACTGTTTGCATATTTATAATTTTTCCATAAATGGTGTTTCCGTTTCCAGTTGTTATCACACACTGTAACAGATGTTGAGCAGAAAGTGAAACTAACACTACTGTGTGGAATGAACTAATAACGACACTCCCACTCCGACATGCATATTAAATTTCTGTTGCAACAACGCAGTTGATGAAAATTTTTTGGTTTTTGTTTTTTTCAGCTCGTCGTTCTCCATCTCCCTTCTATGCTCCATCCCGCGTAAAGCGCGCTGGCAGTGAACCTTATGTGCCACCACCATCCTACTGGAACCGTGCCCCTAGCGCTGCCCGTGCACCTTCTGTGTTCGATCGTGCCACCAGCTTGGCTCCCTTCACCAGGCCATTGTTCCGTGCCAGCTCTTTGGAACCCTTGGATGAACTCTTTGCCAGTAAGTCAGACAATAATCCCGAACACTTTGAGCGTGCTGGCTCACCAAGTCCCACCCCCGTTAAGGCCGGTCGCTGGGGACCACGTCCTACTGAAGTTGCCTACGATGCTAATGGTAAACGATGAAACGAAGAATATTTTTTTCCAAATTTTCAAGAAAAATTTTTTCAAAAATTTCTGTGTTAAATGTTAAATGCTGATTGTTTTGTTTTGATGTCTTAGAAGATGTGAAAGAAAATGCTAAAGCTATGTGATAATGTTGGGTAAAGACATCAAAATACTGTGGTGTCTTTACCCGGTTTGTTCACGGCATAACGAGCTTCAAGCGTGGTTTTGTGTGAATTTGGTTATTAGTGAGACCAGAAGCATCAGCGCAAACTCTTGTACACAGACATCTTTCCTCATCTGCCCTATTATGGTTAATAGGAAGGAAACCTTTCGCCCATTAAGAATCCCTGACCTAAAATGCCCTTTTTCAAAAGCTTTAAAACAGCTTAAAGTTACTTTTACTTTATTTATGATTAACTTAATATATTTTTTAAAGATATTAATTTAAGTTTGTTACAAAATATTAATACACTTAAATAATTAATATTTAAAAATTATATTTATTATTATTATTTATTATTATTTTTTTTATTATTTTTATACTCGTATAATTGTGCTTAGTTATTCAGGAAATAATTCGATTATTTGTCATTCAAGGAGTTGTACAAATTCATAGGTAATGCCAAGGATCAGCAACTAAAAATAAGTAAAGTGCCAATCTGTTATTGGCCATCCGACATATAGATTTCAAATATGGATTCACATTTTTTTAAAGATAACTTTAGCCTTTATTTCGAAGTTCTCGGGCTATGAACGTAGCAAGAGTACTATTTTAATATATTTCTTTTACTGGTTTTTTAAAGCCTTTGTGAGACTTTTGTATCTTTATAGTGACATTTTAATCTTTCTTTTAAGTCTCCACTCCGTAGACTAAATACCTAATTTTGAATTTGTTATTAATAGAAAGTTATTATAGCCGACTCTTTCTAAATAATGCGTAGCAAAATTATGCTTTTCTAAAATCCAATTATCTTAACTTGAGTTTTTGAATGAAGCCAAATCTGCGCCATTGTTATGGGAAACGAATTGACGCAACATTTTGAATTTGTTTCATTTGCGAACTATAAAAAAATTTGGTCGAACATTTTGAAACGAACACAATGTTTAGTTACTTTAGACACCTCATTGCCATTCTATAATTTTGGAATCATTTCGATATGATTTTCTAAATAAAAAAAACCTAATCTGTAAGGGACTAAATGAGGAATTTGAAAACAAATTATGCATATTCAACCAGATATTCATTCTGGAACGTGATTTTAACGGCCGTTCCTGGCGTGGTGGTTAGTACACTCGGCTATCGTTCGCAAGATTCGGGTTCAATCCCGCATAAAGCCACCCATCGGTATTTGAGTGGCAGTCATCTCGATGTGTCTGACAAACACTTCGACACTTAGTGGAGTAATTTACGAGTCTGGTAAACGCTTCTCAAATTGGGATATTCGGAATCGTTGTTAAATTAAAGAACGCATTTTTAAAGAAGAACGCATTTTTCACTCATTTAAAAGAAAAGAGCGAATTAAAATAACGGGACATTTCGATGGCTTGACATTTTTTGTAGGTGATGTGTGGAAGTAGGAGAAACAAATAAGTAAAAACTAAACCGTTATGTGAAGTGTACTTTAAATAGTCGTCACTATTGTTAAATGATTAGGAGGGGCGCTATTCGAGTGAGCGGCAGTGATGAAAAATATTTTTTTTTCAAATTTTACAATATTCAAAACATTGCCAAATCTTTACATATATTAAATAATACTTATATACATATATAACAGTGGTCACACGAAAAAACGACATAAGTGGAGTTAGAACAAAGTCGAGTTTTTTTGTCTCTGATGCACATTTATGTTCAACTACTATTCCAAAATTCTATATAGTTCAAAAATTATAACAATTTTTTAAAACATCGATTTCCGATAAATTACGTAATCTCTTTAGTTATTGATATTAGACATAATATTCGTACATCTTTTTTTTTATTATTGTTTATTTCGTTAAGACACATATAGGATTATCCATTTTGTGGTTTCAAAAACGTCGATCTGGCAAGGCTGTCAGCTGTTAAATACCTCTTAACTGAAGTATTCCTTACTTATTCAAAGGTTTGCCATTTACGAAGAAACACCTAAAATTAATTAAAACTTACTACGAAAGTAGTGAATCAAAGGTGGGCTTTCACTCAAAACAAATTTTCTTCAGCTATGAAGCTCATTTCTCGCTCGGTGGTTACGTTAACAAGCAAAATTGTCGCATATGAGGCTCGGAGAACCCAGAAGTGATTATGGAAAAGCCATTGCATTCGGGAAAAGGGACTGAAAATGAAATGAAAATAAAATGAAAGAAGACTGAAAAAAAATGAAAAATGCAAATTACGCTGGAAGAACCTCAAAAGGATCCACTGCTAAAACCAATTCAGAGGCTATCATTTATATGCCATTTAATGGCAAATTCCAAGCATTATAATGAAACACAAGTTTAATCAAAATTATAGCTTTATGTGCGTCGTATTTAACTTTACTTTCGAAACCAAAAAATGGATAATCCTATACTTTCGTCTAAACGCGATTTCAAAATTCGAAGGTTATAACAGATTTCCGTTATAGCGATTTAAAAAAAAAAAAAACTTGTATTCGTAATATCTCTGAATTGAAAATTTGTATTGAAGCCGTTTTCTTAGCATATTTATATATTTACAATATATATCAACAACATCAATGTCAAAAGTTTTAAACAACTGATTTAAACGAATATCACAGGGTTTTGAGTTCCGTAATTCCCAAATTCTATAGAAAATCTTAAAAAGAGTTTTATTATATTTTTATAATTTTATACAAAATAGCATACTTACACAAAAGCAACAGCAATATAATATAATCCAATTCTAGTTTTAAGTTTAATCGTTTACCAAACCCTCACAAAACTGGGTTAAACGAATTTACTTTGCACTTTATCGTTTTCTGTGTCCCAAAAGCATCGTTTACGTGCACATTTCGATAATTTTCGTAAACTATGTAATGATTCGTTCCTTGAACATATTCCATTTTTTGATATATCCCTTTGAAATTATAACCTTTTGGCCGCCTTGACCTCCCCTCCCCCCCCTCCCCCGACAATTCATGCTACCCTATAATTTCAATTGAGAACAGCACTTACGCATGGATATTATCAAATAATGGTTATGTGTATGTTTAATTAAAACCATTCTTTTTGTTTTTTTGTGTTCTTTTTTTCTCTAACTCGCATCTATTTCTAGTGTAAAAAACACCCAAAGAAAAAACTCAAATCACACAAAAAACACTTTTCTTTCTACCCCTTCTATTTCATCATCACCATCTCCAACCACCAACAACGTGTCATTTCATTTATTGTTTTTGTTGTTGTGTGGCGGTTGTGGCGCGTGCGCAGGACTTCCAATCTTCCACCCCAGAAACCGCTTCAGGGATATGTTGGAACCCAATCCAAACACTCCCATCTCGGCCTTCACCCGTGATCCCTTCTGGTGGGACATTGAGGATTTAGCTCCCTTCCGTGCCGGTTCACCATTCCGCGCCTTGTCGGTTCCACGTGCATCCAGCCCCATTGCCAGAGATTCGTTCTTGTCGCCCGTTAAGAATCGTTACTTGTGGTCCAAGCATCCCGCTAGACCCTTGACCCGTAAGTATTTCCAAAAATTATATTAATTTTAATTTATAGCGTTCGTTATATATCCCCGATATAAAAGAAAAAAGAAAAAAAAAAAACAAAAACCTTCTTAGTGTCATGGATAGAAGTATGTTATGATCCCAGCACAGAGTTCCCATGTACATAGAAAGTCCTAACGTGACTAAAAATATTTAATATTCTCATCACAAAAAAAAAAAAATTAATAATTTCATAAACGTTAGGGAATTTCAAAGGTTGTCATAGTATGCTAATTAAATTTTTTATTAAATTATAGTTTATTGTTTTATTACTTTAACCCTATCATATACCTATACATAGGCAGATTTTGAAGGTATTGAATATTTAAGAATTTTGTATAATAAAAGTCAGGGCAATAGCAATTTGAAGCGATAGATGGCGTTTATGTAGGCATATTCTAAAAAAATAGCTAATTACAAGTCTTATAATATTATTATTATAGTAATTATATTAATATTATAATATCAACATATTACATACATATATATATTATATATGTATGTATATATAATATACGAGTATATCGCACATTTTTGAATGTCATAAAAATCTATATGATTCAAACAGATCCATCCCTCCGCTTGTCTGCTGAGAGCTTCAAGGAACCAAAAAGCTTGAACTTTGCATTAAAATATCTTATAGCCAATGGCAGATTATGTTCAAAATATAGCTGGTCAAACCACTATGAAAGAGAAACCCTCTGCAAGGTGTAGCAACATTTTGTATTTGGTCAAAAATTTTATCATATTTATTATTTATTATTATCTCTTTTACCAATTTACACACATATTTTAAGGACGACTTTGAATATAGATATGGTAGTTAACAAAAAACATAAATTACAAACTTTTTCCGGAAAACCTATATACGACTATACACCTATATAGTTTATACAGGGTGGGCCATAAGGGTGTTGGCGGTTTAAATATTCAATTTCTCGGTAACGCGCGGCGCGGGCTGGCGGGGGGATATGTTGTTCGCTGCGCCGCTTCCTGGAAATTTAGTCGCCATGGAGCCGTACACGGGAGTGCAGCGTGCATTTTGTGTCCGAGCGTATTACGAAAACAATAAATCAGTGATTACTGCACGGCGTTTGTATCGGCATGAACACGGTTTACACGATTTAAGTGAAGTTCCAAGCGCCAATGTGATACGAAAATGGATCAGAATGTTCGAAACAACCGGCTCAACAGTACCAATTACGGTTCGTGGTCGCCCAGTTTCTGCAAGATCAGCCGACATTGTGGAGCGTGTTCGTGTTTCAGTTCAGCGAAATCCGCAAAAGTCAACACGTAAGAGTAGTCAGTCTTTGGATGTCAAAAGAACAACTTTACGACGAATTTTGAAACGTGATTTGCATTTGAAGGCTTATAAGATTCAGATAGTCCAAGAATTAAAACCCGATGATGCCAATAACCGACTTAACTTTGTTAATTTGATGCTAGAGTGGTTCAACAATTCCAACAACGTGATTTTTAGTGATGAGGAAAATTTTCACCTTAATGGCCATGTGAACAAGCAAAATTGTCGGTTCTGGTCCGAGACTAATCCCCGACGCTTGCATGAACGTCCACTTTACAGCCCTAAGCTTGTCGTGTGGGCTGGTATAACGTCAACCGGTATTATTGGACCATACTTTTTTGAGGACGAAAGAGGGCATGCGATGACGGTTAGAGCGAACAATTATTGCAACATGCTAGCAGACTTTTTGGTGCCAACTTTGCAAGAACTTCAAGGCAATACCTCGAGGATGTGGTTTCAACAGGAAGGGGTCACATGTCATACGGCTAGGGTATCCATAGAGCTGCTGAAAAATGTTTTTCCTGGAAAACTCATTTCGAAAAGGGGGGATATTGAATGGCCCCCACGTAGCCCCGATCTCTCTCCATGCGATTATTTTCTATGAGGCTACCTCAAATCGGTAGTCTACGAGGATAATCCGATCAATTTAGAGCAGTTGAAGAGGAACATTATTCAGGACAGTAACAAAATACCGAGAACAACTTTTCAACAAGTTTTCCAAAATTTGCGACTTCGGTTCCAAGAGTTTGAAGCAGCCGAGGGAAGCCATTTGGACAACATTATTTTTAAGTCTTAAAAATTCCAATGCTTTTACTTTTTAAAAATACAAATATATTTTTTTATGTTTCGTAGTTTTTTTTTTAATTGAATATTTAAACCGCCAACACCCTTATGGCTCACCCTGTATAAGACCTAAACCTCCCCTTATCGGGAAAAGGGATGATATGCTTAACTACAGGTGTCACAAGTAGGCGAAACGATTAAGTCAGAAAAAACTTAAACGTGCAAAGAAGACCGCGGCGGAATGATTATTATACCATGCATAATTCAAAGCGATAAAACCATTTCATGTTGGAGTAGCAGTCATTCCGGAGTAGCAGAGTAAATAAAAAGTCTTACAAAAACTTTTCAAACTGACGTTCCAAACTGTCGTTAAGTAGTAGGTCCCGTTCAGAGCATCTAAAAATGGAATACACGCATTCATTCCCAGTGAATGAGAAGCTCACCCATATTCCATCCCATACCGGGATGCAATGGAAATGGTTTTTTATTTTTTCTACACAGAAAGTAGTAGTTTTAACAATTTTACTATTATATTTATTTGTTAATTAAAATCAATATACGGTAATAGCTATATTTAATAGCTATACTTAATACTTAGGAATTGCTTCAAAAGTCTACAATCTTTCTTCGATTTGTCCGACTAAATTTTGATAGTGCCTCAGAAAACTGATCCTTAAAACAGAGTGTAAAAAGCAAATGTCGTTGCAAATGCTAATGTGTAAATCTGTTAGATTTGGTCTGAAGATTTACTTTGGAAATTAGGTTCCGTGAGAGAGATTGGAGGTTTTGTGGAATAACTAAGGTTCTCAGCGGGATGTGTATACATACGAGGGAAAGAAAAATATAACGGTTAACTTACATTATTTCAGGTTTTATTCGTATGTTGAGGGCGGCTAACGAAGTGGTCCGGTTGGCCTCGCTGATTTCAACCAGGAGCCCTAAGTGCCCTGCTGGGTTGCCATATTCATTCAGCGATTATTCTTCGGAATGATTTCCACTTTTTTTGCTGGGGTCTTCAGGCCGAAGAGCGCTTCAAGCAATATCTTGTGGATGTGCTTGTTTCTCAACACTTATTAGTGGACTTAAATGCGTTAATTTTGGAAACTAAAAAAGCCATCTTTATCTATCCACATTCATTCAATGAGTTTTCTTTTTCATGCAGGACTCGATTTTTAGTAACCCTGAGCTGACCAAGCGGTCAACGACAACCTAATGGCTGATTCATCAAGATCAAACTGTCATGATATTTTTGTTCAATATTTTTTATCGTAAAAAAACTGGCCGCAGCGGGATGATTAGTATACCATACATAATTAAAAGCGATAAAACCATTAAATCTTTGATCAGCAGTCGTTGCGATGTGGCAGAGTACACAAAAAATCGAATAAAATCTTTTCAAACTCTTATTTTTATTTCGTAACAGATCAAACTGTCATGATATTTTTGTTTAATATTTTTTGACAATCCGTCATGGAAATGTTTAGCACTGCGTTTACAAATTATTCAGCTGTATTACGAATGGAATTCGTAGAGCAGCTTTGATCCATATAATCAGTCTACCAAACGCACAATTCGGTGTACCAGTGAAATATTTGAAACTCAATTTTCATCATAGAATAATACTGAGTTAAATAGATCACACCTATCATGAAGCAAATATAGCGCGCGATTCCAGTGCTGATTAGATAGCTTGGATTGTGGGCTGCAACTGATTTAGAAAGTTTTATCAAACGATCTTAATATGAAATCACGCAAAATTCCACTCGCGTCAGAACTGAAGCCCGCCGACATTCCAACCATCTTTCAAAAAGCTTAAAGAAAATCTGTTTTTGTCGATCATAATTTTTAAATTTTTGTTTAGCAGTGAACCCAATATCAGACTTAATAGTTAAGACAATAAGCAGAATATCTCTGGTTGGTTTGAAGATCAAACCGAAAAAGTTCAGGAACTGTCATTGAGCTTAGATGAAAGAATGCTTCCGTGTGGGTTCTAAAATAGTCGAATCACTGATTTTTATCTCTTCCAAAATGGGGACTGCCATAACGTAACTGTGAATGGAGGTCTTTTTCGTGAAATAATGATAAGCTATTAACCGCCTGGGATTAAAGATCTTGATCTCGATGATGTTTTTTGACAAAAAGTCATTGAAACCAAGACAGTATTGTGAGAATGATTCTGTAAACTGTTAATGTCTGCCTTAGACCGATAAGCTGCCAGGATGATATAGCCTGATATCACATTACCTTTTCTTTTGGGGCTACATAAAGTTCAAAGTCTACATGAATAAGCCAGCTACGGTAAGAGAATTGGAGACCAAATTTATTCGCGAAATTCCCGAGCGTTTCATGATAAAATCGAAATCTACAATCAATCACGGTTAAATCAGTTACGCCCGAAATTTGAAAATACTTAAATTTACTAAATAAATGTAAGAAATTGTGGATTTGTATGATGATAACTATTATAGAATAAAATTGAGTTTGTTCATTCATATTCATTTTTGAAAAAAGGTACCAGTAAATTAATATCGTAATAGTACTGCTAAAACTGAGCAAAATTCAATTCTTATGTGAATTTTGTGACACTCTTTAGTTGTTACAAACAGAATGACAAACTAAATAGAGGCAAAGTTTCAACATGACTGTACAATGACAAATTATGTTGTAAAATTAGGGATATTTTAAATGTTGACACAACATCCTTAATATCCATATATATTTCAACAAAGTAGAAATTTCAAAGAAGACATTTTCAAGATCATAAATGAGAATCTTAAACAATTCCAATAGAACACAGATGCCATTCAAAACATGCCATCGGTTAGAAAGAAATGGAAGGAATTTATTACAATTGCATTTAGAAGTCTCATCAGTGTCCTTGCTGATGCATATCATTGCGTATATTTGCCATAGTAGTCTTAAGTTATTTATAATTCTAGTGTGTACATAGTATTTATGTATAGATGTATGTAGATTTTGTTTTCTATGCCCACTTTTACTACAATTTCTAACATTAAATAAAAATTACAATTTCTATTTCACTTACACCAGCTGCTGAAGAAGAGGAATTGTTTGATTAACTTAAAAGCAAATGAGAAAAGAAAAGAAAATAAAATACAAACCACTTAATGCACAATGCAAGAAACGCTGTAAATTTTTCACAATTTGAATTGACTTTAACTTAACATCGAACTCAGCTCTCATCTGCGAGTATCAGAAAATAATTAAAAACGAGTATCAAAATCTAACATTAAACATAGAAAAAACTAAACATAGAAGAAAAAAAAAAATTAAATAAAATAAACGAAAAATTGGTAAGAAATCTTTTGAACAAAAATAAAATGTAATAAATGCATGAAGAGAAAATAAACAAAAGGAAAACTGGTAGTAAAACCCAGATTTACCCCAAAAAAACCATAAAACTGAAATGCCATGCCATAAATCATACCAATATCATGGTCATAACTAAAACCTAAATATTTTATATTTAACTTCCATCCTGGAAATCCACCGAATTGTAGCAAGTAAATAATCCCCTACCCCTCCAACCCCAAAATTCGTGTAACAGTTACCTCTGAGCACAAGGCAAAGCTACTTGCAAGTAGTTGTGTTAGTTAACCATTAAAAGTAGTTAATAGAATAAAGTAGTTTGTTTTACATTTTTGTGTTAAAGCATAAAGTGTCTACAGTAAAATTAATTAAAAATTATTTTGTTCTTTTTCTTTCTCCCACCTTACAGCCCATCGCACCATTTTGTAAAGTGGTGTTGTTGGTCCCTGAAGAAGCAGCTGCTAAATATGCGACTCTAGTAAAACGAAAACAACGATTCTTTTAGATTACCAGCGAATACGAAACGAAGCGATTTTTTCAACATCCGGGCAGTCTCTCTCTCCAGGGCTGTCTCACATCTCTTTCCTGCCCAGCCCCCCTCTTGTCATACTCTCTCGCCCACTCCCAACGTGCACTTCATCATTATGCCTAAGTGCTAAGTCTGCAAGAAGGACTCGTCGGAAGGGTTCCCCTTGACTAGATAAAACCTCTCGCCAAACATCAAGATTTTTCATATTCTTTCTAGATTTTCATTTATCTACTTTTTGTTTTCTATATATTTTTAAATTTAAAGCAAACATTGTAAAATAATAAATGATTTACATTTAAGTAGTTCGTACTTGTTCCTTTTAATGTATACTTTTGAGAGTAGAACTTTATGTGTCAAATGTCGAGTTTAGCCTGCCAAAACTCCTCGATTTAGTTAAAAACAACACACAGCTACCTAAGCAAACAGCTCTCTATATAACTTTTGTGTCTGGTATACAAATAGATGTCATTTCTTTGAAGAACCAAAACAAATACAATGTCACAATTAAATATACAAATGTTTAGTTTATATAAAAAAAAAAAAAAAAAATTCTGTAAAAAAATCATGTCTGCCAAAATTTTGTAATAAACTTACAGTTAAAAACACCGAAAATTGTAAGAATGTTTCACTTAATCACTTTATAAAATGGGGTTTATTGACAATTTAATATTTTGGACAAATCGATAAGAGCTAACCCATCAAAAGACAGCATTTGAATAGGCGTAAAATTATAATCGATCAAAGTCGATTTACAGTCTGTATACAGTCTACATACATTTACAGTCTATACAGTTGCTGGGCAAAGGGTTCCCCACTTACGTATTGTAAATGTGGGAATGCAGGGAATTTTGGGTTGCCTGGAGCGAAAGGTGGCTTTTGGTTTACAATTGTATGAGCCGGAAATATTCCAAGGAAGCTTGTAATATTTCTCACAAATTGTTCACCGAGGAAGGACAAAATAAAGAATAAAAACACAAGGATTAGAATATTAAATGGACAATTTCCATTTCTTTATTTGAAATTGAACAATTTGCGCGGAAGCTTACCAAAGTGAACTGGATAGTTTGAACTTACAGTAACAAGTAAGCGACTAAGAGAGTATATAAGACATTAAGTGAAGGTTTTACATGAAGGTTTACATTCTCGCCGTGAAAGCCTTACCCATGGTGTGCCACCACACATGGTGCCGTTTTCTAATCATATGCTTTTCTTTCTTGGTTATGTGTTCTTTCTTTCTTCTAGCGACGGCAAGCGCCCCTTTGGGGTACTCACACTAATCCCGAAGGATTAGCTAGACTGCCAGAGATTGGAAGTAGGTCCCTTGGAAAACTTCCTCAGGTCCTACTCCCTCACTCGTCCAAAGTACCTTTGTAGCCCACTTGGTATGAAGTGAACTACCTCCCGGGTAGGAGTTGAGGTATCCAGCAAAACCTCGGATAGAATGAACAGTGTTCTCCAAGCCAATGCGTTCCCTCACTGACGCATGAGCAACGCAAAAGCACTGAAAACACTTGTTCGGGCAACCACAGCCAGCACGATCTCCCACCAGGGGTCCAACACCAACTGACCAGCAAGGAACAATGTTCCTTGGGCTCCTGGTCACCCGTGCTACCAGAAGAGAAAAACCGTCTGGTCTGGGTTTCGTAGACAAGCTACTCTAGTTTTGCTTTATCATATCTCACATGGAACTGGTAATCCATAATAATACGGCATAGATTTTCAATGTCCGAGGAGAGAATATCAACACAGCAAAAAGCAAGTATACCACGCTCCTATCATAGTTCATTAACCAGATCTCTCTGGTCATACAACTATATTTACGGAAAAGATAAATCTTCTGATACCTCCCGACGGCTTCTCTATGTCGCACCTGTTGCCAGGATGTGTCTTGTTTAACTATAAATCTCCCCAGTATATAATTGTGACAAGCTTTGGTAAACCAATGTAACGGACGAAAATTGAAATTATTGCGATCTACAATTGAGAAGTTATATGGAACAAGTCGAATTTTGGAAATTTGGTCTATATGTATGGGTGGTAATAAAAGGTTTTGATCTGTAAGGCCCTTTGCAATACCCGACTTCTGTCTGGAAACACATATTAGACTGTGTCAAGTTGTAAGGAGTTTTATAAGGATTTACGATAGTTAACGTGTCCACCTGCCAATCAGAGAGACGGTTATCACTCAATTGATTTAAAACCGTACAAAACTTATTTGGTCAAACGATATTTAGTACTTTAAATGCTTTCTTCTGGTTCTCATATTTGTTCCTTTTCTAATGATATACAATTTCATTAGCTCGGGTAATCAATTGAAATTCGATTACTGTGTAAACGTTTCGTTTTAAGAAAATTGTTGAGTTTCCATCCAACATTTACCCATATTCTGTCTGTTACCTACTGAGTTCGTACCTTGGAAGCTAAGGATTTTGAAAACAATACCAGAAATTTCGAATCATTCTTTGCAAATTGCACATGATATTCCATATATATGGGTTCTTATATCGGGTTTCTAGAAGTGTGCTCTTAAAAATGTCTTTATCACCCAAATGGAATGTCTCTAAATCAAATCTTTATGGATATCATAACAAGTTTTTTAAATTAAATTAAAGTTTTCATCAAAACGGTGTATTTAATGTTTAAATATGTCTTGATGTCAATGGAATTTGAACTTACGAGTATAAACTGCTGATTGGTCTATAATAATCTCTCACGTTCCGTATGTTAAATGAGGTATGAGCTAAATTTACTTTGGCACGTAAGCCTTTCTTTTGGGTATCTCTTGAAAGGCCATCTAAAGGAAAGGAATTGTCGCCTTCCAACTGAATGTAGTTTACTAGGAATACTAAATGTATTCCATGAGAATTTATATTAGAAAGTAAACACAAGAGAAGTAAAGGCCGTCGTTGATGTGTTAGGCATGTTGGTGAGTTTCAAGGATTCGATAAGAGCCATTCCTTTCCGGCCTTTTCGGTACCGCCACTGAGGCCCCTGTATCGCACATGTTCACCTATTGTAATACATGTAATATAATTTATTTTCTTATCACAGTGATATTTAATAATAATAAATAACGCATTCATAAACTGTTCATTTAGCAAGATAATTCAATTTGTTTATGAATCCCAACAAATAAACCTCGTGTATCACCTGGTTTCCTTTCGCTACGTCCTTAGCAGCTGAAATGTAACTAACCATTGCATGTCTTATTAAGTTATTACTCGCAATACTCCTGCACATAGCATTTCTATATATCGTACTGATGAGGTGTTCGTCTCTGCAACTCTGGAGCACTACAAGAATACTAACAATGGAAGACACTCATGCAGAGTAGAATGACAATAGCAATGGATGGATTCTACTAAGAGGTTGCCACCACAAATTGTATTAATTGTGGCCTTAATTAATTTAGTTGTTTAACCACATAAGCAGATGGCACTCAAATAAAATGGCAGACAGAGGGAAGGATCGACCATTAAAGTCACTTCGGTTGAAAGCACAACAACAACAAAGGAATCACTTTGAATGCACCACACAATATAAAGTGATTACAGAACACTAAACGCCAACCAAACTTGGCGGAGAGGCAACTCGTATTGCCATGACAGGGAAATGTTATTAGTAGTGATATTATTGAACAATTACTTTACTTTATGTGTCCCCCTTTATTAGCTCTGACTCTGGGGACCTTAGAAACTACGGTATGATGGTTGGCCCCAGGATACGAATATAAAGTGGAAGATATCTCTTTATTGGTATGAGATTTCTTATTGTTATTCAATGAGCCACTCAACCCAAGTCCTGGGGGAAAATATAATAATTACTTGTTAATATCTTTCAATAACACCAAATTGATAGGGGAAGGCATTTTACATAATCATTATAATTGAGAAATGGTTACAGTAAGTGTTTTGCCTTGGGATTGTTAGCTTTTAACAGTTTTGGCATTTTGGCAGTTTAAGCTTTATGTAAATGGAGAAAAAAAAATATTTCCGAATTCTTATAAAAAGAAAAAGGAATACTATTTAATAATGTTATCACAATTTCTAATCGATTACTAAAGGGTGGCGCATAAGTAACGTTAACGGCGACTATATTGAATGCGTTCTTGTGCATCATTTGGTTTTAACTCGTGAACCAATTGCATCTCATATGGGAAAAGATGTAACATATGTAAAATTCATTGCAAAGACCGCCCAGACATCTCCTACTGCTGAGAACGTCGCCTGGTGGAAGTTTAGGGGTTTTCTCAATTCTTGTTTGCACTCGAGCAATGGTCACTTCATTTCGAACTGCACGAGGTCTTCTAGCACGCGGAAGATCACAGACAGCGCTTTATTGCCCAAAAACGCTGAACCAATCGATAAATTGTTGGAGCGCTAGGAGCATTTCGAACATGAAAGAACTTTCGATATGATCTGAATAATCGAATGCTGACTTTCAAAGTAAAATTGAACAACTTTGGTTCTTTGTTCTGTGTTGAGCCTTCCATCATAAATTTCCCAACTATTATTTAGTTAATTTTGTAAAGAGACGAAAAACAAGACTTAAATAAAAAATGTATTCACTGACCAAATCTTAGCGTTACTTATGCCCCACCCTATACATTTTCTCAAATTGAAATTGGAAGAAGACAAATTGAAAATAAAAACTGAACGTCGATATGAACTCAGCGCGGCGGTGCACAATGAGATTCTAATTGCAAAAAGTCTATTTTTCGACTGTAAAATATTAAAAATTTAATGATGCAATTTTGTACGGAATTGTTTAGTTAAGAGAAATTCATCATTGCTTTTTTGAAAAAAATTATTTTTTATCGCAAAATAATTACTTAAAAATGCTTGGGAGAAGTAAAGCGCAAAACGACTAAGATTTTAATGCAACTTGAGGGCCTGTATATGCATATTTGTTGTTCGTTTAACTATTTTATGTCATGATGTTCTAAAAATATGGTATTTTGTGATTTTTTAAGAAAAAAAAGACAACTGGATAGCATAAATAGTTTCGAAACTATTTAAATTTAACAAAAAGCCCTAGAAATTTCAGTGTTCTAAGTTTTCCTTGGATGAAAAAAAGGTTAGCTCCGGTGACCTCCATGCTCTGACTGCAATAAAATGAAGGAAGGGAGTATATTTATATTATTGCGATTTATAGAAAAAAATCCTTATAATATTTTATACTGCTGAACAAAGTTATAAATTTTATGAAAAAAGTCACAAGAAATTACGCTACAAATTAAGCAAAGAAATAAAGACAAAACACGTCTATGGTGCATAATATAGGCGATGGGCGTGGCCGATTTGGATGAAACTTTCCAAAATTTTTGTTTCCGTAGTACAGATGATCCATGCTAAGTTACAAAAATTTCTACCTAACAGAATAAAATTTATACGAAAATTTCATTTTGAGTTGTATGGGCGGTGGGCGGTGGGCGTGGCCGATTTAGATAGAACTTTCCAAAAATTTTGTTTTCGTAGTACAGATGATCCATGCCAAGTTACAAGAATTTCTACCTAACAGAAAAAAATGTGTACGAAAATTTCATTTTTAGTTGTATGGGCGGTGGCCGATGGGCGTGGTCGATTTGGATGAAACTTTATATTTTTGCTACTTTACGTCATAAAACGCTCTATGCCGAATTTCAAGACTCTATGACAACTCCTTATATTTATTGCACAAAAATGTATGAAGCAATCCCACTGTGCGGTGCCAAGGACGTTTTCGAAGGCAGGAAAATCTGCCCGAAGCTTTGAGAATCATAACGATACCCAACCAACCAAAGAACAATCAAAAAACAAACAAACAAAACAAAAATATTGTTTTTAACATTTCAAATGATTTTATACTTTAATACTTTCAAAATATATAATAGCAAGATTGAAGTCTTAGTAATTTTATAGTAATTTTAATCATGGGAGAATTTGAAATCTAAATTGGCTATGTCCTTTGTACCTTTGGCCTTTAGGTGGGTAGTTTTACTGTCTTAATACTAACAAAAGCGTAATATCGCAAAAAAAACAACACTTAGAAATTTGCTTCCGATCTCCTCGTCCCTTCGCCTATCATCCGCCCAAAATTGTGAACATATTTGCTCAAGTTGTGTTAATTGACTGAATAATTGATTTCTGATGATGTGATATAAATTAATTTTGTTGTCATTTCATTTGTATCAGAGGTTAACGCTCTTATTTTGCGTAAAAAAAATGGCCTAGAGTAACAAGTGATACTAAGGGAATGACCACAACTCCACAAACAGAATGCCCACATTCTCTCGATTATCAAATCAAGTTCTATGTAACACCAGGATGAAAACTTAGTTCTATATTAATCGCTACTATAGTCAAAGTTCACCATAGCAGCAGGCGAACTGCTCCCAGGACAAATCTGGATCTAGCTCAGACCCGCCGGTCTGGCAAGACTGTCAGCTGTTAAATACCTGTCATCTGAAGTTTTATTTATTTAGTGAAATATTTGTTATTTATGGCAAATGAAATATGGATCATTTAAAAACCAAAGAAAGTGTAAATATAGTTAAAACTTTCTACAAAAGTGAATTAAAATTTTTATAAATTAAAATGAGGGCACTTTTCGTGCATTACGTGGTGGTTATGGTCGTCATAATCATTCTATTGTGCAGGGAATAGGCAAGATTATATTATAAAAAAAAAAATATGAAGGGACTGGAAGCGTTACAGATGTAATCAAGCCTGTGTATCATCGCCCAAATATCGCTTCTGTTAGTAAAGGTGTGGCGGATAATCCGAATTTCAATTCAACGGCGTTATGGCCGTATGATAATTGACTTTTTTTAGACTGCAATTAAAGATTATGAACTGGAGGATGTGTGGCTTCAACAAGACGGTGCCACGAGCTACATAACACGACCGGTTTTGGCTTTATTGCATGAGAAATTTACAGAAAGTGTAATTTTATGTTTTGGCGACGTCAATTTACCACCAAGATCATGCGATTCGAAGCAGTTACACTTTTTTTGTGAGGCTATGTCAAAGGCCGTGTTTACGCGTATAATAAAGGATGATTTTTTAATCGTATTGTTTTTTTTTTTTAATTTGCATCATATATTAAAATTTTTTATTGGAACCGATGAATTGGTCTTTGCCATTTAATTTTTAAAGACAATTTCATGTAAATGTTGTCCGCGGCTCCGTCTCAAAATGTCCATTCGGAAGGTGCAATTTTTCGTCAGTTTTTCGAGCATTTCGGCCTGTATTCCACGAATAACGCGTGTTATGTTATCCTGTAAGGCTTTTCAATAGTATTCGGCTTGTCCACATAGACTAACGACTTGACATAACCCCACAAGAAATAATCAAGAGGCGTTAAATCGCAAGATCTTGGGGGCCAAATCGAGAGATAAGCTGCTCGCCAAATTCATCCCTCAACATATCCATTGTTTCATGAGCAGTGTGGCATGTTGCATCATCCTGATGAAACCACATGTCAACCAAGTTCAACTCAGCCAATTGGAGCAAAAAAAAAGTCGCGTATCATGGCTCTATATCGTTCGCCGTTGACAGCAACGTTTCTTCCACGGTCGTTTTTGATGAAAAATGGACCGATGATGCCAACAGCCCATAAACTACATCAGACTGTCGTTTTTTCGGGATGCATCGGTATTTCATGTGGATGACATGTGAATGACAGTTTTGCTTGTTTACGTATCCGTTCAGCAAGAAATGAACCTCATCGCTGAACACAATTTTTCGATAAAACAGCGGATTTTCATTGAGCTTTTGTAAGGCCCATTCACTAAAAATTAGACGTTGTGGTAGGTCATTCGTCATTCCATGATGAAATGGCAGAGTATACTGTACACTTTTCACTTTGACAGATGACGTTTGGACGCCATTACCAACCAGTGCTGCCAACCTGCAAATTGTAAATCTTAAAAATCATCCTATACTTAAATGTTGGAGCATTTGAAAACCAATATTATTCGTCAAGTTATGGGCGAGATACCGCCCGGTCATTCTGGAGGCTAAACTGTTAATTAAAAAATAATAGACTGTCAACGCCTTAAAGATCACTCGCTCTTCACCGAGAATGCAGCAAAAAGTTATCCAGTATCTCCATATAATACTCTTTATCCTCTATAACTGCACGCTCCCTTTCATCTTTAAAAAAAAATCAACGGTGATAATTCCTCGCGACGGCAGTGCATCCCATAAGAGGATTGTTAATACGGGGGATTGATTGGACAGTGTTTTTATTTCATATGAAAGAAAATGAGAAAAACGGGGGGTTAGAGAGTATATAATCCAACGATTTTCATTTATTGGCAAGGTTTTACCTTATATTTCTGGGGTTCACAAAATGGAGATTATTTTACCAAGCAGGGACTTTAAACGTTCAAATAAGTAGTTTATATATCGAAAGTAAAATGAGTACTGATACTTTGGAGAGAGTTAGAAGACCGCTTTATTACACTGCTAGAATGGTGGAGTGAAAGTTCTTTTCATAACCGTGCTGGGCGTGTACTTAAAAATTAAAACTTACAACTATCAGGGTAAGCAAAACTTGTGCACGTAAACAGGGATGTTGCACTCTATTAACTGCACTTCTACTTACTTACGTGATATGATTCGATAGGTGAAGGCAAGAATTCAACTGAATCCATGGCAAAGCGCAGTTTAATTTGCCAAAAATTTGAATGTGTCTGGTCGTAGCATAGGGCGTATATTAAAAAATGAGCTAAAATCCCTAAAAAAATACACAGGCTTTAACACCAGATTTAACATCTGCATAAAAGGTAGTTCGCCTTACCAGAGCAAAGGAGTTAAAACACTTGCACTTTGGTGGTGAGCTTGCAAATTTTATCATTTATAATGAAACAGAGCCGTAGGCAAACAAAGAAAGCAAGCGCCCTCTGCATTAGCGATGCATTAGTGATGGTTTGGACCGCGGCAGTTGCCACAGGACGCTCATTGGCAACATGTTTTCATTGAACAGAGCGTAAAGGAAAATCAACAAATCTATCGTGAAAAGATTCTCGTAGGACATATTTTATTTACTACGAGGAGGTGTCGTTTCCCAACTTATTCAGAAATTACACCGATATTGTTACTTAGGCGTAAGCATTTATCATTTAGTTTAAACCCTCCATTAACTTGTCTTGTATGATTTGTATTTTGGCAAATTTCTTAATGTTTTATAAAGTGTCCAGTATAATTTATTTTTCCGCTTTTGCGGATTCTGATTTCACATAATTCCCATGTTGTCCCTCATTGTTATTTAATTTCTTCTTTTTTACTTTTAAGGGTTTAACACTCGAAAAGGCACATATAAATTCACTAGTTTTTTCTTAGCAATTACAGCGTGAAAAAGGTCAGACAATGTCATTAGTAACTGAGTACCCCAAAAATACTCTCATTCATACTTTCTTTTTTTCACATCACAAAGTAATTGATGTGAATCCCAATTATGCTACAAATGTTATTAACAACACGAGCTCTGTGAAAGAGAAACGAAACACGTTAAGGGCGAACATTTAAAGGTTCGTTGGATAAAGGTTAACGCATTTTTGTATTATTGGCACTTTGACTACTGACGTTTCATTCCATAGTCCTTGAGCCGGCAGCTCTTTCTACTTTTTGGCTACATTTTAGTATTCTTGCGTTTTTTCATTGTTATTTAATTAATTGGGGTCAAATGGTGTCGTAAATTGTAAGCATTCCTCTGTGTGAGAGAAACGTGTTTGTGCCATGACCTAAATTATAGTTTGAAGAAATAGAAAAGAAATATATGAAACCTTAAATTAAAAACAAACAAAAAAAAGAAGCACTTAAGATACACTTAAACTAGCAATTTACGTGAATTTGCATTTTATCCTCAAACGCGTTGTTTCTTTACACGTCAAAATTCAACGCAATAGAAGATAATTAATGGCATTTTTGATCGCCCTCTATGTTGTATTTGTAGAAATGGTTTGCGGTTTACCTAACAACTTAATTATTATTTTTAGCTACTAAGGTCAACTCTGGATGAAAATAGAGAAATCTCCGAAGCCCGCTACTTATCTCGTCTAGGAGCCACACAAAAAACTGACTATAGCCTGTACAAGGCCACAAGGCAACTACAGCGTCCTATAACACAGGAGTCTCCAATACGGATGAAAGATGGAGGATGGGCAAGGAGTAGTGATGAAAAAGTCAAAGAATTTGCTGATCATCTGGATGGGCAAGGAGTAGTGATGAAAAAGTGAAAGAATTTGCTGATCATCTGGAGGAAGTATTTACTCCTAACGACACAATCTCTCATGTGAATCCAACGATCATTAGCTTAATGGTCACAAATCTCATGAGAATAAGTCTATCTCTCTTAAAGAAAAATGTTCACTCGTTGAAAATGAATAAATCTCCTGGACACGATAAAATAACAGCGAAAATGATTTCAAAACTCCCCCACAATATCCTAAAATTAGTTTTATTTATATTTAATGCTATACTTCGAATTGAATACTCTCCTCGATCATGGAAGCTGTCTGAAATAATAATGATCCCAAAACCTGAAAAGGAACTGTCACAAATTACATCCTATCGACCCATAAGTTTACTCTCTCTTTTATCAAAGCTGTTTGAAAAGATCTTTCTCCAAATTGTGTATCCCATATTGAAGCAAACCATGCACCCCATGCATCAGTTTGGGTTTCGTAAGGGTCATGGAACGATAGAACAAGTACATCGTATAGTAACCCAGATCAGAAAAACATTCGAACAACGGAAATATTGCTCAGTTCTCTTTATAGACATCTCCCAAGCCTTTGATAAAGTGTGGCATGAAGGCCTTATTCACAAAATAGTATCTTTTCTACCGGCAAATACCCACAAGCTCCTGGAGAGCTATCTAAAGGATCGATCTTTTGTAGTAAAATCGAAAGGCTCTGTTTCAACTCAAAGAAAAGTTTCAGCAGGAGTTCCGCAGGGCAGTGTACTAGGCCCTATACTGTATACCATCTACACCTCTGGCATGCCTGTTCATTCCCTAATTCAAACCTCAACTTTCGCCGATGAATGCAGTATTCATGAGCACTGGCACTTGCCCATTAACGGCTTCTAGACAACTGCAGTCTCATTTACATACATTAGAATCTTGGCTCGAAAAGTGGAAGATAAAAGTAAATGCCACTAAGAGTGTACAGGTTACATTCTCTCTTAGACAGAGCAATTGCCCAGTCCTCACTATTCACGGTAGTACAGGGTGGCGCAATAGAACGTGCATATTGCATCATCTTTCTTTTGCGGGGTAGAAAAGGAGCGGGCGGGGTGGTCCCCTACATCGTTGGGTTGGCGGGCTCGTGGAGTTTTAGTCGCTATGAATCACTTCGACGGGAAGCGTCGCGCATTTTGCGTGCGCGCATTTTACGAGAACTCTCGTTCATATATTGCTACTAGGCGACTATATTGTGCTGAATATGGACTACGGCGAATTATTAAAGCTCCGAGTGCTAATTTAATTAAAATATGGGTAAAGCGTTTTGAAGAGATCGGTTCAACATTTAAACCACAAGCAAATGGCCGCCCAAGAACATCTAGGACCGAAGACAATGTTGAGAGAGTTATGGAGTCAGTACAAGGAAATCCACAAATGTCGACTCGCAAGAGATCGTCTGTCTTACAATTATCGTGACGAAATTTGCAACGAATTTTAACATTGGATCTTAAACTGCATCCATATAACCTGCAATTAACACAAGAATTGAAAAAGTCTGACTTCATAGCAAGGCTCGCATTTGCTAATGAAATGCTTAATCGATTTTCCAATTTTGACAATATCCTTTTCTCTGACGAGGCTCATTTCCTTATGAATGGGTTCGTAAACCGTCAAAATTGTCGTTACTGAAACAGTGAAAATCCCAAAATCAAACACCAGAAACCATTGCATAGTCCTAAAGTGACAGTATGGTCCTAAAGTCTCTGGGAGAGGAATAATTGGTGCTTTTTTCTTCGAAAATGCGCGGGGCCAAAACATCACGGTTAATACGGAACGCTATGTTGAGATGTTGGACGGATTTTTGGCTCCAGAAATTGAAAGTTCAAGAATAGTGAATTCCAGAACTTGGTTCCAACAAGATGGAGCTACCTGTCACACATCAAATGACTCCATGGCGGTGGTGAAGCAGATGTTCCCTGGCAGACTGATTTCGAAAGGAGGTGATATCCCATGACCCCCACGTAGTCCTGACTTGACGCCTCTTGACTTTGTTTCGTGGGGATACCTCAAACACAAAGTCTACAGTAATAATCCAAGAAACATCGTTCAGCTCAAGGAGAATATCCGTGGTGAAATGGCAACCATTACCCCAGTATTACTGAAGAAAGTTTTCAATAATTTTCGTTTGCGGTTAGAGAAGTGCCGTCGTAGAGAGGGTCACCATTTAGATGATGTTATTTTTAAAAAATAAACTCCATTTATTACTCTACAATGCCTTAGATTTATTTTAACCATACCTTTTGTATTTATTTTTTAATGTATTTTTTAAATATGCACGTTCTATTGCGCCACCCTGTACCATACCCGTTCATAACCATATCAAATATTTGGGTATTCACCTTAATCGACGTTTCACCTGGAAAAATCACATTGACTCAAAAATCATACAATTGAAATTAAAAATGGCTCAACTCCACTGGCTGGTTGGCTGCCAGTCCACTCTCAGTTTGGAAAATAAAAAGGCCATCTACAAAACCATATTGAAACCAATATGGACATATGGCATCCAGTTGTGGTTAACGGCATAGGCTTCTAATATAAATAAGCTACTGAGAAGACAATCAAGAATACTGCGTCAAATTTGTGGTGGCCCATGGTATGTTAGGAATGATAACATACACAAGGATTTAAACATTCCTTATATTTCCAAGGAAATAAGAAAATTAAGCAGGTCATATGTATCGAAGATGTCCTCCCACTCAAACCCACTCGCTCAAAACCTTCAACATTTTTCCCGTCATACACGGCTAAGTAGAAAGGACACGCTAGACTTGGTCCGGTGATAAAAAGTTCGGCTCGCCAAAAATAAGATCCGGCAATGGCAGGATACTTTAGTTTAAGATAGGATTAAGATTTGAATACATATTGTAAATTTCATGAGAAAGATGCGGTAAAGAAAATGAATGAAAAAAAACAATTTTAGCTACAATATTGGCAATTGTTGAAATATAAATTTGATATAGTATTACAATATTTTACTTTGTTATGGTGAGTAAACTAATTACTGTATTTTGAAAAGTTTATAATTATTTCACAATTAAATACGATATTTACTTCATGAAACTATAGAGATTTTTCGCTATATTTTGCCGTGATAAAACAAAGTCTTAGTTTACACAATAATTTAATATTTGATTTATAATTTTCAATGTAAACTTTCATACTAAATCCTTTGTCTTTGTTCACATTTGAATTTGTAATTTAATATCATAAAACTGGCAAAAATATGTTATGTTCTGTTATTTCTAAATTGCTAATGGATTTTCGTGGACCATTAAAATAAATCAAGATTTTGCAATAAAATTTTCTAACAAACACCCATTAGATTATAATGACACCAGATACGAGTATGTTTGCTCAATGGATAACAAACATCATACAGTGGGGAATTGGTAAGATGTGATACAATATTTTTGCTTAGAAAAATGCTTTGGTATCCTGGACAAATGCTCTATCATGGAACCGGTCAGAAGAACGGTAGAAATTATATATTTTGTATTGGGATCACACTATAAGCAGTAGCTGGGGGAGAACTAAAAACGCTAATTCGCAAATTTATAATAGTTAAGTTATATCGATCGATAGGCAATTGTTGTAAGGGGGACAGCAAAAAACCAGACTATGATATTAACAATATGCGGCCATCCTTCCATCTGTAGACTGTCAGTGAAGTCGTTACCCTAATACATTCTACGTCTAATTGTTGTGCATATTGACGAGCAAATTATTGGAATGTCCGCCCTTTGTTTTTCTTTAAAAGTCTTGCTGCAGGCAGATAATCTAACATTTTCTTTGAGATGACACTTTTCACCTCTTACCTTACCCTTTTAGGGTACTTTTGATTTCTTATCGGCGCAAAGTGAAAACAAAAATATTATTTTGAATAGTCTTTTTTAAATCTTTTTGAACAAGTTCACAAAAATTCACAAAAATTGTTTTGTTATAAAATACTGTAGGCAGGCGGGTGTTTCCTAGGATGCTTTGTACCGCTTACCCCTAAAACGCAGCCTCTCTACCCGATCCTATAATTAAGCAAGCAAAGGGTATGATGCTTGCGTACAAAGACAAAGTAGTGTGGCCTTGTGCCAGGCGCCCTAGGAAAACGAGGATTATGTCTTGGGATTCACCGATAATATGATATCAAACGGATCTTGGAACTCGTTTTTCGAAAACCAAGTAAAGGGGAGAATCATAGTTAAACAAGACACATCCTGGCAACAGGTCCAGTTATAGAGAAGCCGTCGGGAGGTATCAGAAGATTTATCTTTTCCGTTAATATAGTTGTATGACCAGAGAGATCTGCTTAATGCCGTATTATTATGGATTTGGATTTTGGATGCCAAGTATTATTATGCCGTATTATTATGGATTACCAGTTCCATGCGAGGTATGATAAAGCAAAACTGGAAAAGCTTGTCTGCGAAACCCAGACCAGAGGGTTCTTCTCTTCTGGTAGCACGAATGACCAGGGGCCCAAGGAACATTGTTCCTTCCTGGTCAATGATGTTGGACCCCTAGTGGGAGCATCGTGCTGGCTGTGGTTGCCCGAACAAGTGTTTTCAGTGCTTTTGCGTTGCTTCAGGTTGCGTTGGTGAAGGAAGGCATTAGCTTGGAAAACACTGTTCATGTCTATCCGAGGTCTTCCTAGATTACCTCAACTCCAACCCGGGAGGTAGCTCACTTCATACCAAGTGACTACAAAGGTACTTTGGCCGTGTAAGGGAGTGGGGCCTGAGGAAGCTTTTCCAAGGGACCTACTTCCAATCTCTGATAGTTTGACTAATCCTTCGGGATTAGTTTGAGTATCCCAAAGGGGCGCTTGCTGTCGCTAGAAGAAAGAAAGAACATATAATCAAGAAAAAATTATGGAAAACAGCACCTGTGTGATGGCACACCATAGGTAAGGCTTTCAAAGCGAGACTCATGTAAAACCTGCACATTTGATTCGTTATAAAATATTGTCCAAGAATTATTTAATGTTAAATTTATAATTTTATAATTTTCAATGAGAATTTTCATAGAAAGATTATGAAAGATTATGGAAATGCCAATCTTTTATCTAACTTTATTTTGAGATGATACTTTTGACTTTTTACCTGTATAAAGTGAGGTTTTTATTGTCGGCGCAAAGTGAAGACAAAAATATTATTATTTCGAATGGTTTTTTCAAATCATTTTGAACAAGTTCAAATATGCGAATAAGCATATTGTATGCAAAAATTTATAATGCTTTTCAGCATGAAAAGTGAACATTCAAATTCGAAAAGATCGAATTTCGTGATGTCCTATTTGAATCACTTTGCCGTGAAATTCAGAAAACCTAAATTATTAGCAATTAATTTCCATATGCGATTGACAACTGATTTGATTTAATCGCTATTGATTAATGTTTAGGAATTTGTTGCTGTCGTTTTTTAGTTCTCTCGTTATTAGTTTTCTTGTTCTATTTATACTGAATGATTATCATTTTGACTAAGCATACTTATCCAACAATTTAATCAAATATTTAGCTAATTAATCTTCATCAAAATATAAATTACAACTTAACATTTCGAACATTTTTAATTAAATTTGGACTCACTATTTTGTGTGCAACTCAATAACTGGAAAACTTAATACTGTTCAATTGTATTTAATTAAGCTTAATAAATAGGACTTTTATGAACAGGCATTTGAACATTCTTTTCATACTTTACTTTACTAATTCGCAAAGAACAAATTTGATTAGTTTCAAGATAAGACTACATATTTTATACCGCACTCGAAATTTCCATTTAAAGCACTGAAAACAATTTGCTCCCTGTCATCTGCAATAAATTTCATTCAACTTTGTAATTTACCCCACATTATCACACACACACAAACATACACACACACACACACACACACACATACACGTGGCATCTTTTACACATTAATGACTTGCCAAAAAGGCAACCGAGAACAATTGTCCGTTACAAAAACCATCGCCAAAACTTAACAAATTAATTAATTCTACTGTCAAAAAGAAAATATTTTAATTATTTCTGTGCCATCTAAAACGATCCGCCACCAACAGAATATTCAAGTTATTTCACTTGTAAACTTGTGATTTGTGGTCAAATCTGATGCTTTTTACGGAATCATAAAGCAAACACGAATTTGTGGCTTTAATGGATTTACCAACAATTCTGTGAGAAATATTCTCTGGCACAACATATTTGCGTGGCCACAAGTGAGCTGTTAATTTATCATATATCAAACGGGCTACACGAAAATCAAAACTGCGGAAATTCCATTTCATTCTCTGCACCTCCGACTCTCCGCCTAGTTGTCGTAACAATGAAAAGTGAATTAATAAAACCTACTCTGCACCCAACAGCTGTTCATGACAGACCACAAATCTGAAAAGAAATTGTCACAGAAAATTTCCTGCAAAAAGCCACAATGATAATGATAACAAGAAGATTTATTTAGTATTTATAGCCCTGGCCATAGAGATAGATGGAGCAATAAACTTACAATATTTCAGGGTTATCGTCACATCCTCCCTCATGCAGTTTTAACGATTTATTATGTTAAGCACTCAGCAAAGGCTCCTTAGGATACTGAGCCACTGGAATTGACTTAATTTAGTAATTAATTAGAACAATATGGTTATATGACACAATCATAGAAAGAGTGCGCTATTAACAAATGATTACACTAGTCAACTAAAGATATTTTACCAATATTATAGCTCGCTAAGAAAGCAAATCTTTTTCGTATTTGGCAAGGACTAGTAATAACCAATCACCGAAAGGAACCGACTAATAGCAAGTTAATTAAGCATGCAGCAAATAATGCAAATATGGTTTAATATTAATTTAGTAAGAGAGATTTTTAAAAGTTTTGCTAACAAATTCCCTTGAATTCTATGAATGAGATATGGGAGAACTTCTCATATTCAGTGAATGCTTACACACATTCTATTTTTAGACTCTCTCAACGGGACCAAATGACGATTCTGAAAGTCACAGTTTGGGATGCACTCAAAAGACTTGTCGATTACTCGACTACTCGAAGTGTTCGCTAAACACATCTCGGGGTGACCGCCGCTCAAATAACAATAGGTGACTATATGCGGGATTGATGGCGGGATCATACTAACGATAGTTGCGTGTACTAACCATGACGCCACAGTCGGTTACTTTTAAATGTATTATAATATTATGCTCTAATTCGGAAATTAATTTCAAAACTTGAAAATAAGTGCATTTGTATCCAACTTTATGAAAACCTCAAACAAGAAATGCAATATGCAGAACAGGGAAGCACACTAATATGACAGTTTTCATGCTTTCACCCGAAGGAATGTACCTAAATATATATATATATATATATATACAGGGTGGCGCAATAGAACGTGCATATTTAAAAAATAGATTACAAAATAAATACAAAAAGTATGGTTAAAATAAATCTAAGGCATTGTAGAGTAATAAGTAATAAAGTAATAAAAATAAATAACATCACCTAAATGGTGACCCTCTCTACGACGGCACTCCTCTAACCGCAAACGAAAATTATTGAAAACTTTCTTCAGTAATACTGGGGTAATGGTTGCCATTTCACCACGGATATTCTCCTTGAGCTGTACGATGTTTCTTGGATTATTACTGTAGACTTTGTGTTTGAGGTATCCCCACAAAAAAAAGTCAAGAGGCGTCAAGTCTGCTAGGGAACATCTGCTTCACCACCGCCATGGAGTCATTTGATGTGTGACAGGTAGCTCCATCTCGTTGGAACCAAGTTCTGGAATTCACTATTCTTGAACTTTCGATTTCTGGAGCCAAAAATCCGTCCAACATCTCAACATAGCGTTCCGTATTAACCGTGACGTTTTGGCCCCGCGCATTTTCGAAGAAAAAAGCACCAATTATTCCTCTGCCAGAGATTGCTGCCCATACTGTCACTTTAGGACTATGCAATGGTTTCTGGTGTTTGATTTTGGGATTTTCACTGTTCCAGTAATGACAATTTTGACGGTTTACGAATCCATTCATAAGGAAATGAGCCTCGTCAGAGAAAAGGATATTGTCAAAATTGGAAAATCGATTAAGCATTTCATTAGCAAATGCGAGCCTTGCTATGAAGTCAGACTTTTTCAATTCTTGTGTTAATTGCAGGTTATATGGATGCAGTTTAAGATCCAATGTTAAAATTCGTTGCAAATTTCGTCACGATAATTGTAAGACAGACGATCTCTTGCGAGTCGACATTTGTGGATTTCCTCGCACTGACTCCATAACTCTCTCAACATTGTCTTCGGTCCTGGATGTTCTTGGACGACCATTTCCTTGTGGTTTAAATGTTAAACCGGTCTCTTCAAAACGCTTTACCCATGTTTTAATTAAATTAGCACTCGGAGCTTCACTAATTCGCCGTAGTCCATATTCAGCACAATATAGTCGCCTAGTAGCAATATATGAACGAGAGTTCTCGTAAAATGCGCGCACGGAAAATGCGCGACGCTTTCCGTTGAAGTGATTCATAGCGACTAAAACTCCATGAGCCCGCCAACCCATTTGTTTCAATTGATTGGCTGGTACATACGAAAAGTGACGCATATACTTATTTATGAAACTTCTTACAACTGGGCTCAGTTTAGTATTTTGGCAGATGGCAACCGTAAATTGTAAATGGGCAGTAAAGAACCATCACTGCTGTTATCTCTCAAAAATATTTGCCGATTTTCCACTTCAATTTGTTTCCTATAACTCCTCATTTGTAGGCTGCAGTAGCCAAATTTGTTGTCCATTGTAATAACGTCCCAGTAAAATAAATGGAAGTAATTTCAAAACAATAGTATTTTCATAGCTTCCACAAGTACGTTATAGGCATATTCTTCACTTTCTGGGAAGCAGTTTTTAGTTCCATCAAAGAGACTAATGAAATTAAGGCATTATAACGCGCAGTTGTAAGAATAGTAAAAAAATTTAATACAAATTTAATACAATTTCACAATGAGAATGCGTTGTTCATTCGTGTAGTGCTCCATTTCTACTAACCTCGTACCTTGTACTAGCAAACAATAACAATTGTTCAAATGTCAAACAATGACACTTCGAATGGCGCCAAATTTAAATCTTGCGTTCTTGTTGGGACAATGTATACATATATATATCGATTTATTGTCCTTTATACAAGTACCATAAACCGCACGAGTCTGACCACAACTCGATTGAGATTAGGGTGGCTAACAGCGCGTTCCCGCCGGACCGGAACGTAACCACGTATAAAATCGACGGATATATCGAAACAATGACGGATTGTTTCACTAGAGCCATGAGTGAGACAATACCAAAGAAATGTCTCGACTCTCGGAAATTACCCGAATTACCGGCACATATATTTGGTTTTATCGTGCAAAAGAAAAGATTAAGAAGAAGGCTTCAAAGATCTCAGGATTATTAACACTCATTACAGAAATTAATAACGTGGACTCTATTATGAAGCAGGCAATTGAACTGTCTGAAGAGAAACATTTTACTGATAAGCTGTGAGCAATTCAAAGGTTGAACTCATTTCTGGCATAATGGCTATTTCCACTATTTATTCAACAATTTGGTAATTTATTATTTAATTACAATGAATCTAGATGGTGATAGCTGATAGATAGAAGAAAGGAGCCTTTACAGTTCATATGTTTTTATGTTCCCACTCCTTATTATTGGCAGATACTAGAAAATACCAAAATTTCAGGGGGGAAAGAATTTCAAAGTTGGTATATTATGCATGAGTAGAAGGCGTTATCGTCACGCCTACTTGTCTAGTAATGGACCGTTACATCATACATCGTATATTGCCAAGAAGTCATCATCCAGTGTCCAAATTTGCGACTGCCTACTTGTTACTCCTTCTGCTCCAATCCGCATTGTAACCTTTTTCCCCACATTAATAAACTTGTTCAATCAACTGCAATATTCAACTGTAAATAATTTTTCATTGAATTCGTCTCAAATTCGTGTTTTCCTATATTGGTTCACGATGTAATTAACTTTTTTCTTTCTTCAGTTTAGTGATTTCATTCATTGACTTTCAAAATTCGAGCACCTCGGGATATGGGCGTTCTTTGTGTACATTCTTACAGCGCTCCCATGCTCCTACCCACACACACACTCCCCACCCTTCCCATATGTGAAAGTTATAACCAATATTAGTGGCAGTGTATGTGTGTAATGCTGAAAGTGAATACACGTGCAGCTGTCTGTGCTAACATCGTGAATTGAATGCCGCACGTTGGTCAACTGGAATCTTTGGCCTCTGCCACTCTCTGGTGGCCAAAACACAAAACAAAATGAAATTAAATTGTTTTTGTGATGAGTGGTGAGTCGTTTGCCCTCTGTTGCATTTAGAATATGTTTCGGTTCTGGTGTTGATGTTTGCGACACCACAAGGGCTGGTCGATTGGGACAGGCCCATAGCTGATGGCTGAAAAGGAAGGCGTTAATAGACGAAAATGTATCGCTCTATTAAAGTGTATGATGTCTTCTTTGTTGTGCTGTCGTCCTGTCGTGCTAGCACTGCACATTCAGCAATTGTTAAGAACTTTAACACTGATTGATTAAAGAACTGGCTTCTTAGCCAGCTTTCATTCTTCTCAGTCTTGTTGGCATCGATTCATAAGAGTGCCAACGAAAGTGATTGATTCTACTTTCATACGTTGAATTATTGCATGTTAGTCTTTTGAATATTTTATAAGTTTTTCTACTACACTTATCTCATATTTTATTAACAGAATTTAATTTGTCAGTTCTTTTGACATTTATTTCAAATAAAAAGATAGGGGAAATGTTTTAAACTCAAAAGGAAATATGTTGAAATGGCAGTCGACTGACGATAGATAACTAATGAATAAATATCCAATGAATTTTCTCGTGCCTCAAGATGTCATGTGCTCCATTAAGTGTATTTCAATCAACTTCATTGAAAAAGAGATATTTCAGAGATATTTTAGAAATAATTGTTATCTCTTTTTTTAATTGGTTTTCGTTTTAAGATATATTATTAACTTTATTGAAGAAGAGTGTCTCAGTTTCATTTAAGTGGATGGTTTTAAATTTCTCAGCATCTTTATTGGTATCAAGACGAAAAGAAATTCCAATTACGTATAAGATTTGTCTTATATGAACACTAAATTAACGATTTGTCCCATTAAATAAAATTTAAAGATATTAAAGCCGAACAGATTTTTTTGCCAATGAAATATCTTTACACAGCTTCAAGTCAGAATCGATATACGGTGGCAGTGTACAAATTATGGTAAGAACCGTTTCTACTCAAATAGCTTCCCAAGATTATTGAGAAATGAAAAATAATTATTTTCATTGTAAAATCGAAATAAGCCGACATGTTTTGTATGAGAAAATGTAGTTTCTGGCACAGGTGAGTTGGTTTGTCATCCTCCAAATATTAGATCGCAACTTCCACAACTTATCGTCCTCCATACCATAAATCATAACTTTTTCAAGTGAGCGAAAAACTTGGAAAATCTTATTTATACAGGGATTCGAATCATTTCTGGAAGTAATGGATATTTTTACTGTTTATTCAACAATTTTAAAATGTAGTCTTTAATTAAAATCAAAACATTTAGTGGTACTTGATATATGGAGGGGAGAACCATCCCTGCTAATATTCCCTTCAGGAGTAGTCCTGATAGTGGCCTTTATTAATAGTAAATGTTAAAAAAAAACGAAAGTTCTACAAAATAATAGCTAAAAACGTTTTCGCCACGCCTAGATATATAAGATATATGAAGGAGAGAACCATCCCTGCTTATACTCCCTTCAGGAGTAGTCCTGATAGTGGACTTTATTAATAGTAAATGTTAAAAAAATACGAAAGTTCTACAAAATAATAGCTAAAAACGTTTTCGTCACGCCTACTTATCTTGCAATGAACCAGTTCATCATCCAGGATTCATTAAAGTCCAGCTATAAAAATAGCAGTTTAGAAGCCATAATAGAAAGCCTTCTATGAAAGCCGGTAGGTAAGCCTGTTCAATTTCGTCTATATTTCTATTTAGCACGTGGACCAAAGGTTTGTATCGCGAAAAAGAGGAAGACAATTATGTTCCATATAAGCCCCACATCTTATTGATATCTCACATCAAACTGGTATCCCAATCTTACTGGTATCCCACATCATACTGGTATCCACATCTTACTGGTATCCCACATCTTACTGGCATCCCACATCTTACTGGTATTACTATGTTAGAGATATGTAGAGGAAGTCGAACGATTTGAAGAAATTTGTCATCTAATCACCCTGCGACCATCCCTCTAATTTCCACATTCCAGAGGAGATTTAATGATTTTAAGAAATGTGATCCCTGTCACCCTATGATTACACATGCTGATTCATATATTGTCAAAACTGACCAGTATGGTACATGAAGACTTGGAAATTTTAAAAAATTTAGATCTGAATTTTACATTTTTAGAAACTGCTCAACAGATTTGTAGAAAAATTATAATTTATTTAAAAAAATCGATCTCTATTCACTGTGCGACCATATAAGTTGGTTTACAGGGTGTCAACACTGGCCATTTAAAGTTGACATCAATTGTGAAATCTTGCAAAGTTTACAAAAATTAATCAATTTTTATAACTTTTGGTTTTTTGGAAACTGTTTAACAAGAACAGAGAAATTACAGCGAATACAACTGCTGGGGGAATAAATAAATCAAAATTCATATGAATTCATATCATTCTATGCGCTTTAGATAGGCTTCGATTATATGGGGAACAAAAATTACTGTAAAAAACCAGCTAAAAATTAAAGTTTGGATGGTTTTGTATACAAATACGCAATATTTTAATAATTTACTTTTCGTATAGAAAAGTATCTTCATAGACACATTTCGTATAGAAAAGTAATTTTAGAGACACTTCTCGTATAGACAGTATCTTCAGAGACACTTTTCGTTTAAAAAAATATCTTCATAGATACTTTCCGTATAGAAAATTATCTTCATAGACACTTTCAGTAGAGATAAGTATCTTCATAGACACTTTTCGTATAGAAGAGTGTTTTCAAGGACACTTTTCGTACTGTAAAAAACCAGCCAAAAATGAAAGTTTGTCTGGTTTTGTGTACAAATACGCAATATTTTAATGATTTCGGGGATAAATAAAAGATATTTGCGTATTAAGGATCGTTTCTAAACTGCAGTTTTTCAACACTAATATCCAAAAACGCGAGGTTTATTTAAAAAATTATTCAATATTAATGTTTTCAAGAAACAGACATTCTGCTACTCTAATGGATATGATTTAGTATTATTTCTTAAATCTCGCAAGCTCTTTGTTATATTCACATATTATTTCACTTTTTTATGTGTCATTCAAAGAAATATTTGAAGTTATAGCTTTATAACCCATTCTCTGATGTAGTTCCACATAAATTAAATCGTTTAATGAAATCTGCTGAAACTTTTTCATTAAATAGTTGAACGATTCTACTTGACAAACGACGAATCATTGTGATGGTTTTTTCTTAGAAGTTATTGATTGGCCCTCATTTGAACATTTTCCCCTTCTCCAAAGACTTATGTTTAAGCTTAAGCTGTGAGCTTTCCATAACAATGTAGTCATGAACTTGGTGGACAATAAGGAATTCTCGGCCTTGTCTGGAACTGAATTGCTATCTAACATGTATGTATGGACGTGTTAGTCATGACGAAGAACTCATGTTGCAAGCAGCTCCTTGTCCGTCTCATTCAAGCCTACGACACCACTACGTGATTTACTTTCCAATCTGAGCCACTACCAGCTTGATGTATATTTTTCTAATAAAAAAAAGTTGTTCTCATCCCATCCACGAACTGATTGAGATAGATAAGAAATTTATAAAAGCATACTACTGGTTTAATATTTTTTAGTAATCTGACTACTGCAGTTATTTATGTTATTCACAAATTATGGTTTAGTATAAAATTTATATTAGCGTCTTTAATTCCAATCTGTACTTTAAAAACATCAGGGGCTGTGAGTTTAAAAAAACATAAGAAAAAATTTATGTTAAAATTCAGCAAATTTTATCATCTTTACAAAAGTCCTGAGAACGAAATCAAAATATTTTAATTGAATTTGAACATCCAATAGAGTTTTTCACCGCCATCGAAATAATTTTACTTGTTAAATTGTTTTCTTCACTAACTAAACATCATTTTATCCATCGGCCTTTAGAGATTTCATCCAGTTTGTGTCGTTAATTGCGAAAAGTTGCTTAATGGGTTTGTCCACTTATTTTGACACGATCTTCCTTCATGCGGTTTAATATCCCTAGACGTCGACGATTTCTATAATTTACCAATTAAAGGGACGTCACCAAGCAAGCAACAGTTCAGAAGTTGAGCATAACCCAGAACGGCAAGGAATTTTGTTCATGGCAGGGGGCAAAAATTAAACGGCGAGTGGGAAAGTGTGGACAACAATACGGGTACCAAACATCCTTTAGTACTTTATAGTGTGTGCCAGGATATCTTTAAGGCGAAAGACGACAACAGTATATTGTCAACTTCGAAAGAGTTAGGGGAAATGGCGACACACAGTGGTTCTTAACATACGGAATAAACCTAATTAATCCCCTCCATCTGTAACAATAAAAAGTACGCAATTACGTCCCCCTATTGTATAGCATAACTATAGTGTCGGCATAAACACTTTTCTTATAGAAAAACGTCTTCAAGGACATGTTTTGTATAAAAGAGTATCCTCAGAGACGATTTTCGTATAAAAAATTGTTTTCAAAGAAATTGTTCGTGTGTCTCATAAAAGCTTTTCGTGTAGAAAAGAGCCTTCATAGACACTTTTAGTATAGAAAAGTATCTTCATAGACATTTTACGTGTAGAAGAGTGTTTCATGAACACTTTTCGTATAGAAAAATATCTTCATTAAAATTTTTCGTATAGAAAAGTACGTTCATAGACACTTAGAAAAGTCTCTTTGTAGGCACTTTCTGTATAGAAATGTACCTTCAAAGACACTTTTAGTATAGAAAAGTATCTTCATAGACACATTTCGTATAGAAAAGTAATTTCAGAGACACTTCTCGTATAGACAGTATCTTCAGAGACACTTTTCGTTTAAAAAAGTATCTTCATAGATACTTTCCGTATAGAAAATTATCTTCATAGACACCTTTCGTACAGAAAAACGTCTTCACAGACACTTTCAGTAGAGATAAGTATCTTCATAGACACTTTTCGTATAGAAGAGTGTTTTCAAGGACACTTTTCGTATGGAAAAGTTTCTTCATAGACACTTTCCGCTTAGACAAGTATCTTCATAAACATTTTTCGTATAGAAAAACGTCTTCATAGACACTTTTCGTAAAGAAAAACGTCTTCGTAGACACTTTTCGTATAGAAAAGTATCTTCATAGACACTTTTCGTATAGAAAATTATCTTCATAGACACTTTTCGTATAGAAAATTATCTTCATAGACGCTTTCCTTATAGAAGGGTGTCTTCAAGGAGACTTTTCATATAGAAGGGTGGCTTCGAAGACACTTTTCGTATAGAAGAGTATCTTCAAAGACACTTTTCGTGTAGAAGAGTGTCTATAAACGTTTCGTACAGAAAAGTGTTCTTCATAGACACTTCTCGTACATATCTTAATAGACACTTCTTTCAGAGAATAGTATCTTTATAGAAAATTCTGTTATGGAAATGTGCCTTCATACTCAATTCTTGTGTAGAAAACTACTTTCATAGGCACTTTTTGTATAGCCTCTTCTAAGACACTTTTCATATAGAAAATTGTCTCTTCATAAACCTTTTTCATATTTCGAAAAGTGCTTTCAAAATGTCTTCATAGTTAATTTTCACATAGAAAATTGCATTTATATATACTTTTCATATAGAAAATTATTAACTGTAAACTTCTCATACGGAAAGGTGTCCATTTCGCAATAAACACGACTGCTGCCATCCTTAACAAAATTCACATACTATTCATGTACTCTGATGATATTTTAGCATTATTGGTAAAAAATAGTTATGAGATATTGTTCCAATCTTCTCGAACTTTGATTGGAAGCCAATTGCAGTTGTTTTGGCAGTAAAGGGGAACAAAATGAATTAAGCGTTTTGACTAAAAAGTTATCTACTTTACTTTGGAGTAGTCAGTGAGTTTATCTATCTCGATACTGTCGTAAATAAAAAAAAATTTATATCATCTTGGAAAGTAAAGGGAATAGTATTCCTTACAAACTCTTACAAACTGCTGCTATTATGGACCTATGATAAATGATTAACTGGTGCTGTTATGAGTAATGATAAAGCCCTCTTCCAATAAATAAACCATGTGACTCATTCTGAAAGCCTTTGAGACATATTTACAACATAAATTATATGTAACCATCATCGACGTCATATATATCATTAGCTGTGCAGGCGGTAGGCAGATACTATTTGGAGCGGAAAGAGCAAAATATTTCGACAATAAACTCAATAAATGGCTTAAATTTTTTGGAGAATGCTTACTATCTAAGGAATTGTGAAGCCTTGAAACGACGACTTGCGTTTTTTCGTTCTAGCGCTGCAAAGTTTCACCAAAACCTGATGATATCTAAACCGACTTTAGCAATTTGGAAATTCGCGACTCCTGTGAAAATGCCGCTAGAATTTAAGCACATCTATCAAATAGGCAATCATAGTGGGGACAGGAATAATATAGAAAGCAATGTAAGTGTAAACTTACATTTTAGTTTTCCCATATCTTGATAGATTTTTATCATTTTCATTAGCATTACATAATTACAAAAAATTGGGGTTTCTAATGCTTCATATTTTGGGACTTATCCTCTTAATTTCATAACATTTGGAATGAAGAAAACAATTTATAAGAAGATTACTTCACTATTTAATATTAATTAAGTAAAAAAGTATTTCAAATTCCACAGATGCCCAAAACAGGGGTTCCTAATTCTTCATAATCTGTGACTTATCTTGTCTTCTAATGTTCGTAAGATTTGAAATTAAGAACAAAATTATGAGAAAATTGCTTAACTTTATGAAACTAATTAAATAACAAATTATTGCAAATTGTATTTTATGCGGTGCAACGGTATTAACCCATTGAGCACCTGGAATATTGAAATTACATTGCGTAACATTTGAAAGCTATAAGTAAATAAGCTGGTAAACTGAAACTTCAATCTTCATTTGACAAGTCACTTTTAATTTTAAAAGCACACTAACTAACATTTCAAGCATATAAGAGATATTAAAACATTGCGTGCAGTTCAACAGTTATTACCCAACATGTTTGTAGACTTGATTGAAGATTTCTTTATGAATTTTTTGCCGAAAAATATAAACGCTATATGAAAAACATGTAAGCAGTAAAGTACAATAATAGAAAAACTGCTTCTTTAAAAGAATGTTTGTTGAATAAACATTGTAAGAAATGGATGAAAATGAAAATATTCCCGTCGAAAGAATTGGATTTTGTTCATCAGGTTTTTTTTCTTTAAACAACATTACAAGAATTGGATGAAAATAAAAATATTTCTTTCGAAAGAGTTGGATTTTGCTCATCTTAACTCGAAATCGATATCGTCAACATTTTTACGACTAGGATTAGTAAAGTTTCATCAAAACCTGATGACATCTAAACTGACTCTAGTAATTTGGAAATTCATGACTCCTGTGAATATGCCGCTAGAATTGAAATACATCTGTCAAATAGGCAATTATAGTAGGAATAGGAATAATATAGAAAGCAATGTAAGGGCAAATTTACAGTTTAGTTTTCTCATATCATAATAGATTCTTTATCATTTTCATTAAGGTAACATAATTATGAAAAAAAAAAAGAATTACGACTCCAAATCCCTGTCCGAAATTCTTAAAATATACAGTCCAAATCAAACAGGTATAGTTCAAATTTGATATGTTGTCACTATGTCAATTAATTTGTCAACTTTCATTTGTCTACGTTAACTTCTTCTACTTGTGTTCACTTATTATATGGAGACAGCGCACTGTGCCACGACAACAATGAGGATGTTTCACTGCCACAAATGGTTTATATTTGCTGAAAGGCTGGGTTGGTTTGACATACATTCAATCACTTGGCTTGTGTGAAGGCGTTTGTCGCATTACAATCATAAAAGTTATGCATGGATACAATTTTACGGTGGTAATAAGAAGTTATTTACGCCCTGGCAATCTGGCTTATCCCGCTTTATCGCAGAGTATACTCGTTTCATACTACTGCCAACATTCTGAAGGACGAAGTTAAAAGTTTGTGTGTTTGTTATGAGAAATGTGTTTTCGAGATACCTTCAGCTACAGTCACATTAAAATTCTTTTACTGTTTTTCTTGTTAGCTTCTCATTTGCGTAATTTTTTGCGATATTTCAAACATTTTTTAAATTAATTTAACTTGAAGTTATATTTTTCGAATTTGCATTTAATTAGTACTGCTAAACATGTGTTATGTGATAATGAGATATATTGAGGGTTGTAAATTAAACACCTAGCAGGGAGCATAAAACGCAAAGTAGTTAGGAATTTGAACTACAAATACCAACTTTCAACTTGGAATTCTGTAAAATGCCACGAGTATTGTCCCAGAGAAAAAAAAAACCTTCGAAGACAATGAATCGACAGCATTGCTTGATGGGGATTCGTGTCAAATGCGGATAGAGCTTCCTTCGCCATTAGAAGTTAGCCGCCAAGTCATTTTCAAGCGATTGCATGCCTTGGGAATAATTCAAAAGTAAAAAACTTAGGGTTCTTATGAGTTGAATCCAAGGGACGTTGAGCCTCTTTTTTTACCAGTGTTCGCTGATTCAGCGACAGAAAAGGAAGGGGTTTCCTCAACGTATTGTAACTGGTGATGAAAAATGGATTTATTACGGCAGTCCAAAGAAAAGAAAGTCATGGGAGCTGCTCGGTCATGCTTCTACGTTGTCGCCTCGGCAGAATATTCAAAGGTTATGCTTTGTATTTTCTGGGACCAGGTCGATGTTATTTATTACGATCTGTTGAAACCAAGCGAAATCATCACTGGAGATCGGTATCGACTTCAATTAATGCGATTGAACCGAGATCTGCGAAAAAAACGCATACAATATGCGAAGAGGCACGAGAAAGTGATTCTTCAGTATGACAACGCTCTGATTCACGTGGCCAAGCCCGTTTAACTCTACCTGGAAACGATGAAATGGAAAGTCTTACCCCATCCGCCATATTCTGTAAATATTACGCCGTCTGATTATCACTTGTTCCGTTCGATGTCACACGATCTGGCTAACCAGCAGTTCCACTCATATGACGACATCAAAGAATGGCTAGATTCGTGGATATTCTTAAAAAATGAACAGTTTTAACGTGACGGAATTCGAGCTTTGCCAGAAAGATAGGGAAAAGTAGTAGCTATAGCGGTGGGCAATACTTTCAATGAATCATTTGTAAACATGTTTTCATAATAAAGTTGCATTAAAAAAACAACAAGAAGGACTTAGTTGAGTCAAATTTTAAGAAATTTCATTTTAACTCATCTGATTTTTAGAAAATTCATTTTTAATCCATCTAATTTTTAGAAAATCAATCAGGCGAATTTCATGTAAACACAGCCTATGACAGTAATTATGAAATATATGACCAAATTCTCCACTGTGCGTTAACTGATATACAAACATGCATTCACATATAGCATACACATTTTAACAGATGCTTTAGAAAATCGCTTGGTGGAGATTTTATTGTGTTTTTATATGAATGTAGGCTCATTATACTTATTTCTATGTGGTTTTGAACTGCTCTTCCGTTTCCTGCATAGAGACAATTCGGTTTCACACATGCGTTTAAATTATATCCCTTAAACGATGCTTAACTGTCATAAATTCGACAGCAATCCTTCAGCTAGCAGTAAATTGTCTACCCACTGCCAATGGGAGACAGGGAGAGAGGAGAATGCTGTAACTACCCCAACCATTTGCTATAATTCAACCACCAGGCTAAGTATATCAGAAGATTCAGGTGGAAATGGTATGGATAAAAAGTACTCTCATTTTAACAATTTAAAAATTCCTGCACGTATCACCAGTATTTACAGCACGTGCTGAAAATTGTCTTAAAAGCTGAAAAAATATGCGGAAAAAATTCCACACGTTTGCGTTTCACACGCACTTTAAGATTTTCACAATGCAAATGAATTATGTGTCAAAGAAAATTGTTTAACTAAGCAAATTGCAGTCAATTTCTTTATAATTTAATAAATAAATAAATAAATTTATTTAATAAGAACTTTGGATTGTTTACAATTTTTTTTCATAATTAACTTCAAATTTCAAAGCAGTCCTTATGAAGCTGGAATACATATCTGTGGTCACAACCCATAACAGCCTAAGTCTGTTTTCCAATATTTTCAGTACAGGAGTGTAAAGTTTTGAATCTTCACTGAAAATCTGGAGAAGGTGTTTTTTTGGAAAACTTTGCTACAGATTCCAAGGAAACGAATTTCTTTACTTAGTTGTTAACAAAAAATAGTTGTTTATTATCGCAGCCAAAAGATATTATCGAAAAAGACACTTAGGCTCTTATGAATTGTTGAACGAAAGAAAGTCAAAAAGTTCAAGTTGAGTTAGGCTATTATTCCAGATTAAATAAAAAACTTTACGTTTGGAGAAAGACTTTAACTCAATTTATGTTTATCAAAAAACGAAATTGTAATTCGGAATAAGAGCTTAACTCAAGTTAGGAAAATAAAATTGTTTCTTTATTTTTTTGGATTAACGACTTAAGTTGATTTAGGCAATGATGAAAAAATAATGTTTATATTTGTTGTAATCCTAAATTGACTTAGGCAGTTATGCCAAAACTGTCCTTTAGAAAAATAACTTAAGCTATTAGGTTTTTTAGGATTAATTGCCTTCCTAGAAGAGATACAAACATGAAAAATTTAGAGCAAATAAATTTAGATACGCTGAATACGATGGTGCTAATAACTAAACTGTGTCCTAACTCGAGTTAGGCTGTTATGGGTTGTGACCACAGATATTACGAGTAATTATTATTACATATATTCGCAGCAACTTTCTCTATTTGAAATTCGAATAGCCTAATTAATGCTTTTTTATTATATCATAAACTTTAATGTGTAGGTATTATCACACCATATGGCAGTTAGGTCAGTACACCAAATTATATCTGAAATTAATTGCAGAGGTCTCATCGAGTTTAAATTGAATTTTTCGTATCGGCAAAAGGCATTTCGTCCAGAAGGCATTTTCTACTTAAAAATAATTCAAATTAGAAAAATTTATGGAAGATAAAAACTACATCATTGGCAAACTTAGAGAGTTTTGCGAACTTGCTAACGGTTCCAAAATCCAAAGGATTTGTAAAGAATGAAATTTTTTGAATGTTCGGCGAAAAAAAATGTAGGTTACTCACATCACTAGCAATGAATATGAATGAGCAGCCCATATAGAGGCCACAAATCTTTTTTTTTTTTTGTACTCTTTTATACCTTCACCTGAAGCATTACAATAAAGTTATATATCATCTGATACGGCTAAAAATTTAACAACTAGAATTTTAGACTGTAACGGGTGGAGGGAATGAACAAAAACATTTTTAAAAACCCAAAGGATTCATTAAAAAGGAATGTTAATGAGCTAACAACAATGAGGTCTTAGCATAAAAATGCGAAACATTTTTTGCCAATGAATGGATTTAAATAAAGCAAAAGCCAAAATACTCTATGAAATATGTTTATGGAAAAATGTGCCAAATGGTTTTGGTCACTTTATGGTAAAATGAAATTTTTCCGGCACTTTTCTAAACAATTTTAGCTGCTTTTCGGCATTTCCTCGCATCAAACCAATTTCGAATTATTTTTTAACCAAATCTATTTTAGAAGTTTTTAAGTTGAGCGATGTCTGTCTGTCTGACAGGCTGACTGGTAGACACAATAACTGTTACAAATCTTTATCGGTCTTCTTGAAATTTCGCACAGCCAAATATCTTACCGCATTGCAGCAGGGAAATGCATATAATCAAAACACACCCCTTGTTCCTTCACAACTCTTGTATTTCTTATTTGAGACTTAACCACTTTCCTTACACCTTTTCGTGATGTAAGCCCAATTGCACAAGGTCACCAAAGTTCACTTGAATCACTTCAATCCTGTTTGAATGTAAGCCAAATTCTTCTAAGTTTAAGTGAAACACTTCTGTCTTGCTTGGATGTAAGTGAAGATCTGATTTATTGAATATGATTTGTTCCTAACAATACCTTGGTTTACTTTAATGTTTCCTTGTTCTCCATCTGTGTAACATGATGCACAGATGGCCTCATATTTATGTTCCCTTGTTCTTAAAAAAATTGTTACAATTTTTATTCTTACGATCTCCAATTTCTCACGTATGTCCCATTAATTTCATTTCATTTTTATTGGTTTCCATCGAACATAATTCGATGCATTTCTGTCCTCAAATTTCATGACTCATTCAAAAGGCATACGCCCAAGGCGATCACTTGATTCATTTAGTTTCTGTTCTTTTACTTTGGGCATACATGTGGTACGTGCTGCCATACCAATATAGGTTATATCGATTTATCCTTTAAGGTACCTCACGCACAAATGAACCGATTTTCCGAAATTAAATTTTTCCCCTAAAGGTACCAATTTGTAGAGTGCAGCAACTTGATTTGTATTCTATTGTTTTGATCTATAATTGTTAGTAAAATCTGAAAAAATCCATCGACTAACCATGTTTTTTCTTTTATCTCCCGTATAAATGACCGACTTTTTCTTCATATTCAGTTGCTCTACATTCAGCCATATTTGATACAAGTTAAGTGTTTGCTAAGGTAAATTCTAAGGACGAAAATGAATCACATTGCTATGCCTATTCTGATACTTCCCATGCTAATTGTTCGATATTCCGAAATTCAAATTTTCATCTGTAATTTCTAATTAGTAGGACTTAATAACCCAGATTTCTTTTCCTTTGATTTATAATACTTGATATAATTTGAGAAAAATCTACGTCCCTCTCACAATTCTCATACAAATGGCCGACTTAACCCATACAATCTCAGTCTCACATCTATCAAGCAGTTGTACTTCATTCTGTCAAATTCAGGTATACAAATATATATATATCAAATATATGTATATCAAATTCGATATACATCATACGTTTAGTAATTCAAGTTCTGGGAATGAAACTGACTGGTAAAACAACACCCTTTCTGGTAATCCAATATTATTGGCCCATTATAATATTTTATTAATGATTTGAAATTACCCAATTTTTTGCCTATTACATTATATTATAATTAGGTGCTACCGATTAATAGGTTAATTAAACTTTAGGATTAAACAAAACCTTGATTAACCAGTTAATTGAATAACCAAAAATCCAGCTAAAGGGTGATTTTTTAATCGTAGTTTTTCTTTTTTTTTAAATCGAATAAAATACTCAAATTTGCATCATATATTAAAATTTTTATCAGAATCGATAAATCTTTGCCATTTAATTTTTAAAGATAATTTTATGTAAATGTTGTCCGCGGCTCCGTCTCAAAATCTCCATTTGGAAGGTCCAATTTTTCGAAACTTTTTCGAGCATTTCGGCCTGTATTCCACGAATGACGCGTGTTATGTTATCCTGTAAGGCTTCAATAGTGTTCGGCTTGTCCACATAGACCAACGACTTGACATAACCCCACAAGAAATAATCAAGAGGCGTTAAATCGCAAGATCTTGGGGACCAACTCACAGGGCCAAATCGAGAGATAAGCTGCTCACCAAATTCATCCCTCAACATATCCATTGTTTCACAAGCAATGTGGCATGTTGCACCGTCCTGATGAAATCACATGCCAACCAAGTTCAACTCAGCCAACTGGAGCAAAACAAAAAATTCCATGTAGCTGAGTAACACATGCTCAATCGCTGAGAACGGCGACGAATTGTCATTTCACGATCGTCATTAAAACTGGTCGCTACGGCTGCAATATTTTCTTTCTTCGGTACGCACTCTGCGTATGCGAGTCGATGGTTTTATGTCCAACAAAGTGAATTTGGTGCTAAATTTCGAGATAACAGTACGAATTGTTGACTCAGCAGGTCGATTATGACGACCATAAAATGATCGTATCAAACGATGCACATTTGTCACAGAGCACGAATTTTGGTAATAAATTTCGACGATTTGCAATCGTTGCTCGTTTGTTAGTCTTTTCATGATGAAATGACAGAGTATACTGTATACTTTTCACTTTGATAGATGACGTTTGGACGCCATTACCAACCAGTGCTGCTAACCTGAAAAACTTAAATATTAAGAAATCACCCAATCAATCAAAACGTATGAAATGTGAAATGTTCAATTATTCAAGTTCTATTTAATCAATAGATCGATTAGTTAATTAATCATGAGTTTTGTATAATCAAAATTACGATTAATATGGATTTTAATTCATCGGATTGACTGATTAATCAATTAATCGCACATTCCTGCTTAGTAAAGAAATGCTGAGTGAAAGTTGGCAACTATAATTTTGAGGTGGTGGAAGAATTCATCTACCTCGGTAGATGAGTATTGCTTGCTAACAGATGTTACTATGCAAGCTAAGCAAGCGATTCAATGATAAAGCCCTCTCTCGACACACAAAAATCCGACTGTAGAAGACGTTGGTTCTACCCGTCTTGTTATATGGCGCAGAATCCTGGGTTATGACGCAAGCGGATTAATCAGTAGTGGCAGTTTTGGAGAGGAAAATACTCCGGAAAATATATGGAGCCATCATCGTTAACGGAGAGTATCGGCGTCGCATGAACAATGAGACATCGACGTGGTCTAACGCATTAATATACAGCGTTTACGTTAGCAGGGTCATGTTGTGCGGATTGACTTAAATGCTCCAGCACGTTGGAAGGACCAGCTTTTGAAGTACTATCGAAACTTGGTGTGACGAATTGAAGGAGAAACGCAAAAAATCGAAGAGCTTGGGATTATTTTCTATGGGCGGCGTATAATGCATAAGGATGTCTATTCCAGTCGCCATCTAAGAAGAAGAAAAAAGAAAATCCCTCTCTGTGGCAAATCCCACACAAATTGCTAAATTTAACCCATATAATCATCATAGGTCCAGTGTAATATATAACGTACCAGTCATATGGTAAACATAGTTCTCCCATTCTCACTTCTGCACTAAGGCAAAAGGCTGTGGAGTAAATGTCAGTTCACTTGAGTGAAATTTCTGTGCTTGATATTAGACATCATTTGACACTGTCAAAAATACAAGATCCTAAATAACATACTAACGGTGCAAATTTCATTCGAACCTATATTTACTGGACAATATCGGTCAATATTTGTGTATTTACCTCGTGGAAGATTCTGTGAAACTTTACCTGTCTTCTTAACACAAACCGAAGCTTAGGATTGATAATGGCCGATAGATGGCGGTCAACATCTTTTAGTAACTCCTGTACAAAATTTAAAGGTTATTTATAAAATATACTACTTTGTAATGATATGGAAATTTTGAAAGTTATTTCCATTTACCCCATCCTATGTGATAACTCGCATACAAATACTATACGTAGCGCCATATAAATGGTAATTTTTTCACTGTATGGTTTTTTAGTGTAGAATTTTCGACAGTTAAACACGCGCAGTTAGCATTGTAATTCTATCATGGAAAAATGTATACTCGAACAATGCTTATAAAATATTGAATTTGGTTATCAAAATTCAAGCTCAGTGTGTCAGGAAATTAGGAATTAAATTATTAATAATTAATTAAAAAATTGTGTCCAGAGACGTAATTCGTTTTAATTTGAAGGGTTATGTTTATAAGAAAAACTGTCGCATTTGCAGGGATACCATTCGTAATGCTCGGAAAAGTGATTCAAAGTTGGATTTCATGCGTTGATAACTTACAACATATTCATGGACAACACTTATGGGAAACAATTTTTAAAAAGTGTATGGGAAGCATTAATTTATCGATTCAAATGAAAACTTAAGGTTGGGAAAAGTGACAGCAATCAATGGGTCTCAAAAAGTATACAAAAAGATACCAAGTAAAAAAAATGTTTCAAATATAAAAATATCACTGTATCGAAAATGGACATTTAATTGGAAAATTGGCAGATTTCCCTAATTCTAAAGTTTTTGAAGAAAGCGACTCAAGTATGTTCATATCTTTGAAATGCAAAAATGTCCAAGGGGAAAATGATATTAAATAAAATACCAATTTAATTTATGAGCCAATATTCTGCACATCTTCAATTTAACATAATTTCTTTTGTTCTTACAAAATGCCAAACCATAACTCGTTGTATAATTAAGTATGTGACTTAAATTACACCATATAAAAAAAATTCTTTTCCACCGGTATAAATACATAAAAAGTGGAAATTTAAAATTTAAAAATTAAAAATTTAAGAACAATTTCTATCAAACGTACTGTCTTTCTGATCGGTTTGGGGCGTTATTCAAAAATTATAATACTTAATTTAAATCCTTATGACGCTAGTTTGTTGTAGAATTTTTAAATTTAATAAAATTTTTAAACTTATCCACATTTTAAACCATTTCCATTATCAGAATATAACAACGTTGAGTTTTACGCAACCTGCCAGAATATATTTAAATGTAATTTGCTGTACTTTGTGGCTCCTTTGTTATACCAATTTTCTTTGGGTCTTAAATTTCATACAATTTTTCTTTTAAGCTGCCTTTTTAATGCCTTTGGTATCCCCCACTCCCGCTCTCCTTCCCTCATCGCTTGAACTTTGAATTTCCGCTTTTGTGTGATTGCAAAGTTTATTACGAACTTTTAATGACTCCGTTGCGAGTATCTGTTGCTGATGGCAAGAGGTTATTCAATTCTGAAATATTGAAAATAATTAGGGTTTTGTTGCGATTGAAACTTGGGCATTAAAGTAAGCAAAAAATAATCAAAATATTGAAATGAAATGAAATGAAATGAAATGAAATGAAATGAAATGAAATGAAATGAAATGAAATGAAATGAAATGAAATGAAATGAAATGAAATGAAATGAAATGAAATGAAATGAA
>JAHXMU010025421.1:331101-342343 GCA_019455685.1 Philornis downsi
AGGAAATCCACAAATGTCGACTCGCAAGAGATCGTCTGTCTTACAATTATCGCGACGAAGTTTGCAAGGAATTTTAACATTGGATCTTAAACTGCATCCATATAAGCTGCAATTAACACAAGAATTGAAAGAGTCTGACTTCATAGCAAGGCTCGCATTTGCTAATGAAATGCTTAATCGATTTTCCAATTTTGACAATATCCTTTTCTCTGACGAGGCTCATTTCCTTATGAATGGATTCGTAAACCGTCAAAATTGTCATTACTGGAACAGTGAAAATCCCAAAATCAAACACCAGAAACCATTGCATAGTCCTAAAGTGACAGTATGGGCAGCAATCTCTGGCAGAGGAATAATTGGTCCTTCTTTCTTCGAAAATGCGCGGGGCCAAAACGTCACGGTTAATACGGAACGCTATGTTGAGATGTTGGACGGATTTTTGGCTCCAGAAATTGAAAGTTCAAGAATACTGAATTACAGAACTTGGTTCCAACAAGGTGGATGGCGTAGTCCAGACTTGACGCCTCTTGACTTTTTTTTTGAGGATACTTCAAACACAAAGTCTACAGTAATAATCCAAGAAACATCGTTCAGCTAAAGGAGAATATCCGTGGTGAAAATTACACCAGTATTACTGAAGAAAGTTTTCAATAATTTTCGTTTGCGGTTAGAGGGATGCCGTCGTAGAGAGGGTCACCATTTAGATGATGTTATTTTTAAAAAATAAACTCCATTTATTACTCTACAATGCCTTAGATTTGTTTTAACCATACCTTTTGTATTTATTTTTTAATCTATTTTTTAAATATGCACGTTCTATTGCGTCACCCTGTATAATATATAGTAAAAAGGAAATCCATTATTTTTTCCAATAGATAGCTCCAGTATTCTGTATTTTTACATTATACAAGTGCGATAGAACTACTCTAGATGGCGTTAGAAAGATAAGATTTCGTACTTAAAAAAAACATGAGAAAAAATGCCACACTGTGCAGCCCTTTTTCGATAAAGGCAAAAATGCACGTCAGGCTGAATAGTGTTTATGGTCCTGATACCGTAACTACTAATTATACTCAATTTTGGTTTCATTGAACTCGTCTCGGCAATTTTGTTGTCAAAAATGCACTACGCTCCGGTAAGGTAATTATCGAAAATATCCACAAAATAATGAAAATCGTCAAGTCCGACCGTCATGTGTGACCAGTGTTTCAATTGCTCTGGAACTAAATGTTGGAAAACATTTGGAACTATTTGAATAAGGCTGGATGTAAAAAGAAACTCGATGTAGGCGAGCCGCACGAATTAATGTAAAGAAAAACCTCATGCACCGAATTTCTATCCATCTGCGTACCGCTACTGAATCGCAAAAAAATCGATCCATTTCTGGAGCGACAACGTCAAATGAAAACGTTCTTGCTCGAATAGAGGTGAGACGGTTCAAACGGTTGCGAAGGTTTTTCTGTATGTTTGGTGGGATTGGCAGGGAATCAAACTCTACGACTAACCTGTTACTTCGGATCTATACCGTCAATCGAATGGTCTGAAGGAAGCAACAGCCAGAAAACGGCCAATTTTAGTTAATGGAGCAGGAATTGTGTTCTGTCACCTTACACATTGATAGGAACTCTTCATAATCTGCGGAAGCTTGGATGGGACGTTCTTATGCATCTATTTTATATTCTGAACCTGGCTTCAAGTGATTGTCACCTGCTCTTGTCTGCGGCGAATAATTTTGCTGGTGAAAAATTCATCTCTCACAGTTTATTGCCGATAGAGACGTGGGTTTGTTCTCATCATTCTAAATGTAGTACATAAAACCTTCAATGTCTTGCAAAAATAAAGGAATTCTTTTCACTACACCTCATATTAGAATAAACAAAAAAATTGATGGAAAAATGATGACTGGAAATGCAAAAATGAAAATATAGTTCTTTTATCTTAAGTTTAAGTTAAGTTTAACAATTTTATATATATAATCCACAAATAAAGTTATTATCAACCGTTCAACATACGAGCTATATCACTTAATACAATAATTAACAAGCTTTCTTAACATAGTTCTGAAATATGGCGAAATCTTTTTGATGAAATCGGCAAAAATGTGACAAAAATATTGTACTTTTTGATTAACAAAATTGAGAACTTGAGTAAAAAAATTCGCAAATTGGAAAATCGCTCTTAGATTTTAAATTTTGGTGAAACTAAATCCTACTACATAATAAAGAATTTAACGTATTTTTCTAGAAAATCTATGACTACATCCAAAGGACATAACCCATAATGTCGGCGTAGAAATTGTAAACATAATTGCTAATTTCCCCCCTGTTTTAAAGGGAATTTCGACAAATTAGTTAAAATTTAACATAAGTTTAACTCCATTCCGGGTCCTTAATTTCTTGACATAATCATTCCTACATGTATAAACCCCTGTGTCACATGAATACGAGTATAGTCCAAAACTACTTATCATTTTTACTATGATTCCTTCACAAGACAAAGAAGAAGAATCCTTCTCCATGAAAGTAGTAAAGAGAACATCTGAAATTGTTATTAAGGTTATAAACTTGACCCATTGTATGATTTATGAACATTTAATGTTTCCCATCACTGCTCACAAACAAATAATTAAAGTTTTCAATCTCCTTTATCCTTTCAATCTCCCTCGTCCTTCTCTTAATCTCCTCTTTCCGCTGAGTCCAAATGGCAAATAAATCAATCATTTATTCATCGGCTTTTTATAATCCCCCGTAAAATGTATTGAAGAAACAGCTAGAAGAATATCAGCAACAATGTTGCATACTAACTAAGTGTAAATGCGTAACCACAATGTTGCACGAACGACCGTTAAACATCAATTCATGGGCAAAATTAAACTGGGCGAAATAAAGATAATGGTTTACAAGAGATATTTTTACGCTTTGTTGTAGAGGGTAGAACGCAGTAACTGAGTAGTATTCTGCAAGGATTATCAAGTGATTGAGAAAATAATTGGTATAGATTTGCATGACTGCTCCAGCAAAATGATTGATTACATTGTTCGACAAATTTGGGAAAAAATTGGCTGCAAAAACTAAGCATGTTTTTTAACTAACCTGCGTGCGCCGAATTCGAATCTTTCATAAAATTGGTTCATTTTTTATCGCATCGCAGTATTGCCAGACTGTAAAACAGTCATTACTGACACTACAATTTCAAAATTATTAATTTGACAGAAGCTCACATTCATTCTAAATCTTTATAATAGCAGCATTTAAGCATGTCAGGGAGATCGTGTGTTACTGATTCAAGCTATTTTAGCTTTGTGGGTGATGAATATTTGGTTGGAAAAAAAGGATATGCAGTATCAGAATCATTAAAATATGCATATTTACATTATTTTGAGTTTGCTGTCAGAAACTTGAACAAACCGTGGACACCGACAATGTTTTGCAATAGTTGCAGATGTTTCTCACTCACTGTTCATAGCAGTGGGAATGACTGGTAATGGATCATATGTTTCACGTTGAATTGGTTTGGCAACCGATGGGACATTCGCATAAGTAATATTTTTCGATTTTTCATATTGAATCCAGCAACTTTTGTTAAACAGAAATAACAATCGGTTTGGTGGTTAATTAACTCTCTCCAAAATACTGGAATTGAAAAATCGAAATAGATCTTCTTGCCATTTGACAACTTGTCTGTTTCTTACAAGTCTGTTTCATACAAGTTGTCAAATGGCAAGAAGATTTATTTCGATTTTTTCAATTCCAGCACCTTGAAGAGAGTCAAGTAACCACCAAACCGATTGTTATTTCTGTTTAACAAAAGCTGCCGGATTCAACATGAAAAATCGAAAAAAATACTACTTGTGCGAATATCCTATCGGTTTCCAAACCAATTCAATGTGAACCATATGATCCATTACCACTCATTCCAAGTGCTATGAAGAGTGAGTCCGAAACATCTTTCACCAGCAGTGGAAGTTTGTATCAGGATGATGATGAACGCCATTTAGTAACTCAAGCTGAGATGAATGATCTAATTCGGGATTTACATTTAATTACTAATTACTAGCTTCACACATGCAGCAGTGGAAACCTCTTGCAGTTGGACAAAAGTAACAATTTTTTTAAATTGGCTGCATATTTTGAAAAGAAGCACTCTATTCTATGCTGTACTAATGTTGATGGTTTATTTCAAAAAAATGAACCAGCCAACAGGCAAAACTGAATGGAGATTATTTATTGATTGTTCCCTGCTCTTGTCTGTGGCGCATAATTTTGCTGGTGAAAAATTCATCTCTTTTCTGCGGCAAATAATTTTGCGGGTGAAAAATTCATCTCTCACAGCTTATTGCCGATAGAAACGAGGGTTTGTTCTCATAATTCTAAATATAGTACATAAAACCTTCAATGTATTGCAAAAATAAAGGAATTCTTTTTACTACACCTCATATTGGAATAAACAACAAAATTGATGGAAAAATGACGACTGGAAATGCAAAAATGAAAATATAGTTATTTCTTTTATTTTCTCAAAGGAAATTTAACTATATGTAGAGCATAAACCAAGTTATTATCAACTATTCATCATACGAGTTATATCAGGCTTTCTTAACATATTTCTGAAATATGGCGAAATATTTTTGGTGAAATCGGTAAAAATGTGGCAAAGATATTGTATTTTTTGATCAACAAAATTGAGAACTTGAGTAAAAAAATTCTCAAATTGGAAAATCGCTCTTAGATGTTAAATTTTGGTTTATGAAACTTTTTATTATTTGTTTAGAAAATCTATGGCTACATCCAAAAGACATATTATTATATTTATTGATGGCTCTAAGTACGGTTTAAAGGCTCTTCTTTTGCATAATGGGAATGAAAAACCATCCATATCAATTGCTCCTGCCGTTAATACGAAGGAAACTTACGAATTAATTACCAAAATTTTGGCATTACTTAAATACAACGATAATAAATTAAAGGATCTGTGGTGTGTGTGATTTACATTTCTTTGCATATAAAATAGAGATCATCGCAAATAACTGCAAATTGATCTGTTTTAGGTCATTGATATGTTGACTGGTATGCAAGGAGGTTTCACAAAATATTGTTACTTCCTTTGTCTATGGAATAGTCGCCCTACATGCGATTATTACGTCAGAACAGAGTGGCCAAAAAGAACTGAGTATTCACCAGAAAACATTTCAAATAAATCATTAATTGATCCAAATGACGTACTTTTTCCGCCGCCGCACATAAAATTGAGCCATTTTAAGAACTTTGTCAAGGCTCTGGACAAAGAAGGGGGCAGCATTTAAATATTTGTTAGCGGTTTTTCCTAAACTTTTATATGCTAAAATCAAAGAAGGCATATTTGTTGGCTCTCAGATCAGGAAGCTATTGAATGATAACAATTTTTCCATAATGTTTATTGGAGAAAGAATATGCAAGCTGGAAATATTTCAAGAGCATCGTGTATAGTTTTCTTGGAAACCAATAAGAGTGTCAACTACAGACAAATTGTTGCTGAATTATTGAAAAATTATCGCGAATTAAGTGCATGAATATCACTCAAAACGCATTTTCTTCATTCGCATTTAGATTTTTTTCCACAAAACCTAGGTGCGGTGAGAGACGAACAAGATTTTAGTGAAAATCTCCAAGATTTAGTGAAAATTGAAAGAAATTATCAAGGATTTTGGGGCAAAAGCATGCTGGCAGACTATTGCTGGGATCTAATATGTGAAACCGCTCTAACAAAATACAAACGACTTTCAAATAACGGCACTCATGGTTGAAAATTCATTGATTTTGAAATAAACTAATGATTTTTTATGTTAAAAACGAATAAAAATATATTTTTTTGTATCTCAAAAACCTGATGTGTTGGAGAAAAACCAATTACAAATTCAAATTCAGCCCACCAAATTACCCCAGGAAAGATTTTCCGGTTGCTCCCGTGCAAAACCTTGTTGTTTAGTGTAATCAGTCACCCATCGTAACTGTGTTATTATGAATTGGATTAGACAGTATTATTAACGCAATTCCAACTGTCATCTAAGTAGTCATGAGTGGGAAAATCGCATTATCTGGCCTGTTTAGCCTCGTTTTATAGTGTTCTGGTTATCTTCAAATTGTGCACCCACACATGTATGATTTATTGGCACAATACTGGAAAGCGCCAAATACTCTCTTCCGTTCAACAATAAACTGTACCCAAATGATAGCAATTGTGAAATATTTAGTATGTTCGAATCCCAAAATTTTATTTCCCTCAAATTAAAAGCCCTCCAAGCACAAAATATACATTTATTTCTTGCTAAGCAACAACTGAACTAAAAATCACTTTCATATATTCATGAAATTCATTCAGTTTAGTTACCACTCCCCACCCTCCAGCTGGCACTTTACAAATGATGATTGGAAAATATTTTGCATTCAATAAAATCATGGCATTGTTATCGCTCATTTAGTTTATGTTTATTACAGATTAAATATTAAACAGTCAACAACATTCCCCAAACGGGGCTTGGGGTGGTTGTGAATGGATTTCACAGTTAATGTAATTATTGTCAAGCAACTAAACTGACTTCTGTACCCATTACAATCCTTGGCGAATGGTGAAAAGAGTATGAAACTACAATCCGTGGCTGATAAAACTGTGCCAGTGTCAAATAGCGCCGAACGAAAAGAAGAAAATACAGACTCGTACACCCCCCCATCTGCATAAATATTCAGATACGAGTACGAGTATTTCATACACAGTATTTATTCTCTCTCCCTCCTCTCTAACAGCGTACAAGAGTTTCTGTTATGGATGGAGGAGGTGGACATGGCGATAAACATTTTCACAGTCAGCTAGGATTAACAGATTTCACAGTATGCGGGGTGTGGAGGAGAGTGGTGGAATGGGTAGCAATTCAAATTCTATACTCTATTTGTTTTATCATTTGTAGATTAGTTGGCTTAAATCCTAAATTTAACTTTGCTTGGCACTTTGCTTGACACTTTGCTCAGCAGACTAAACATATAAAAACATATTGACACATTCCCCAAATGCTTATCCGGGTAAATGGTTTTGAATTTTGATTTATTTGTTTGGTATAAAACGATTCTTGTTCAAAGTTTGTGCAAAATTTAAGGAGTGCCGTAAGTAGTTGGCTGGAAATCTGGATATGGATTAGAGAATAGTTTTCGAACTGTAGGTGAGTAAGGATTTGGTAGTATGAAAAAGGATTTAAAAGACAAAACAGGAGGAACTTTTGAAGAACTTCTTATGACATAGTGAGAGGGGCAATCAATTATATTCGAAAAACTAATTAATTGTATGCTGCAATATTCTCCAAATATTTCATTTGGCTGCACTTTTATCCAAATGAGATATTTGGAGAGTATCATTTGGCTGCACTTTTATCCAAATGAGATATTTGGAGAGTATTGCAGCAAGTTCGCTTTTCTAATTATTTCGTACGTACGTATTTTAGTCCGGATTTCTTTTTATTTGAGACTTTCTTTATTCTCAACTATAAACTTAAATTACCTGTGAACTCTGTAATTTGCCAAATTTTTGCTATATCAAAAGTAGATGTCTTTCGGTTTGTTCGAAATTAATTTTTGCACAACTTATAAAGGGGTAAATGAGATAAATATCTAACAAAAACATTTAAAAAAAAATTTTAAATTTCGATAAAACAACAATTTCAAACAAGATTTTTACCGTCGAATTTCAGTTTTAAATTTAAGCTTGGTAGCATGAACCTTAGACGTGAAAAAAAGCGCAGGGACGTTAATTTACATGGTCTGGGTGGCCAATTTTAATAATCCAAATGTGATATTATGCGATCAGGTATTACGTATTCAGACATTAATTGAATTTGATACACGGATTCTATGTCATAGGGCACCGTCCCTGCAATAGGATGAATGTCGTCAACTTTCATAACCTGAAATTTAACATACCGCGATGTGCGATAAGATTAATTATTATAACCTGGCCAGCCATATTATTTCTAAAACAATCGTCCGATGATGTTGTAGTTCATGAACCAGATAAATGGATTGCCAAGCATTTTTTTAATTTATTATATCACACAAACTTCATACAAATTACGCCTCAGCGCCGCACAGTGGGATTGCTTCATACATTTTTGTGCAATAAATATAAGGAGTTGTCGTAGAGTCTTGAAATTCGGCATAGAGCGTTTTATGATGTAAAGTAGCAAAAAATATAAAGTTTCTTACAAATCGACCACGCCCATCGGCCACCGCCCATACAACTAGAAATGAAATTTTCGTATACATTTTTTTCTGTTAGGTAAAAATTCTTGTAACTTGGCATGGATCATCTGTACTACGAAAATAAAATTTTTGGAAAGTTCCATCTAAATCGGCCACGCCCACCGCCCACCGCCCATACAACTCAAAATGAAATTTTCGTATAAATTGTATTCTGTTAGGTAGAAATTTTTGTAACTTAGCATGGATCGATCATCTGTACTACGGAAACAAAAATTTTGGAAAGTTTCATCCAAATCGGCCACGCCCATCGCCTATATTATGCACTATAGACGTGTTTTGTCTTTATTTCTTTGCTTAATTTGTAGCGTAATTTCTTGTGACTTTTTTCATAAAATTTATAACTTTGTTCAGCAGTATAAAATATTATAAAGATTTTTTTCTATAAATCGCAATAATATACATATACTCCCTTCCTTCATTTTATTGCAGTCAGAGCATGGAGGTCACCGGAGCTAACCTTTTTTTCATCCAAGGAAAACTTAGAACACTGAAATTTCTAGGGCTTTTTGTTAAATTTAAATAGTTTCGAAACTATTTATGCTATCCAGTTGTCTTTTTTTTTCTTAAAAAATCACAAAATACCATATTTTTAGAACATCATGACATAAAATAGTTAAACCAACAACAAATATGCATATACAGGCCCCCAAGTTGCATTAAAATCGTAGTCGTTTTGCGCTTTACTTCTCCCAAGCATTTTTAAGTAATTATTTTGCGATAAAAAATTATTTTTTTTCAAAAAAGCAATGATGAATTTCTCTTAACTAAACAATTCCGTACAAAACTGCATCATTACATTTGTAATATTTTACAGTCGAAAAATAGACTTTTTGCATTTAGAATCTCACTGTGCGCCGCATGGCATTATAGAGGCTAGTTGGCAAAATAATTACATCAAAATTGTTTTAATACAAAATACAAACTCATTTATGAAAAATCTAATATCTTGGCATGTACTTCAATATTAACTCAACATGCATACCAGAAGCTCTTCGCCGTTTTGCAACAAAAACCCTTTCATTGACGTTTTAAATGATGAAAGTAATTCTAGCGATTTTAACTGTTGTGTTAAAGTATATACAGAATATATTGCTATCAAACTCTTCAAGTTTTATACAGGTTTACTATGATTTATTTTTCCAATCACAACCATTACACAGTCTTACCCCTAATATCCACTTAAAGCTATCAGCTGAACTGCACGATGCTAAAAGTTGTTTCTTCCAACAATGAATACAATTCCATGTAGTTAAACTCGCAGAGAACTCTTAAAGTGCGAATATTTAATAACGCTCAGATATTCAATCCTTTTGAAAAAGGTTGTGCATTTCCCACATTTTTCTTTTCGCCCATTTGGGATTTTTGTTGAGCTTCCATCCAGTTTTGAAATGATACCGTGATGTTGATAGGCAACGGATGGTGGTTTTGTGCTAAGTCTTCAAGGGCTTTGGGCGTTGCTGAGATGTTTCCATTTAAAATATTAAGCAAAACTTGTAGTTAACAACATATATGAGTATAGATATGATGTGGCGGGGTCAGTGCGATAATCAATTATCATCGAATATTAAAAGGATGAAAATAAATACAAATTAAGATTCTTAATCGTTACAAAATTAAACTTGTTTTCACTGATCGCCTCATAAAATATATATATTTTTTTGTGAATTATATCATTTCCCGGATATTCAGTCTATTTGAATGCAATTCAAAGGCCATCCGCAAAAAAAACTGACTTTTAAAGATCATATAAACTACATAGTTTCTAAATCCAATTCACAACTTGGGTTTTTAAAAAGAAATACTAAAATGTTTTTGAATTTTAAAGCTATTACTGTTTTATTTGGGTCTTTGGTAAGATCTCACTTAGAGTACGTAAGCTTTGTTTGGAGTCCTTTCTATGAAGTAGGTATCAATCGGATTGAGAAAATTCAAAAGCGCTTCACAAGATTTGCCCTTCGAAAGAACTTTTCTTTTGATAAGTCGTTGTAATATTCTTGGAATTATGGAACTTTCTAACCGCAGAAAGCTTCTAGACATTATTTTTATAAAGGATATTACCTATATAGATTCAAACATTGATTCGCCCGAATTGCTATCCGTTCTACCCTTTTACAACACCAACACGATCTTTAAGAGAAACTCATTTGTTCGCTGTTCCATTCCATCGAACTAATTATGGAAGAAATGAACCAATTACTCGATGTTTGCAAATATTTAATTTGGTGGCCAATACTGTCGATATAACTCTCAATAGATTTTCATTTAGACGAGCTGTACTCAGACTTTTAGCTGATACTTCATTTTGAAGATTATCACTAAATTTGTAATTTATTGTTGTAATCTATTGCAACTGACTACTTAATAAATATGTATAGTTGTATACTTGTAACTATAGTTATGTTATTTTATTCAATTTTTCCTATTTTTGTAATCAGTAAGAGCAATGTTCAGTAGATGTAAATAAATAAATAAATAAAAATTATTATTTTACAACGTAGAAAACCAGGAGGATGTCATTCCCAAAAAACAGTATTTTCCTAGGTTCTACAAATTTTTATATAAGCAGATTTTCCCCTTCTAAGGAAACTCTATTTAACGATTTAACAATTGTAACAATTTAAAGCTGTTTTCAAATTGAATTCTCATTAATTTTACTTTGCAATGATTATACTAAATTGATGAGTCCATTATACAGGGTGGGCCATATGAGTGTTGGCGATTTAATTCTTCAATTTATCGGTAACGCGCGGCGCGGGGTGGCGCGGGGATATGTTGTTCGCTGCACCGCTTCCTGGAAATTTAGTCGCCATGGAGTCGTACACGGGAGTGCAGCGTGCATTTTGTGTCCGAGCGTATTACGAAAACAATAAATCAGTGATTACCGCACGACGTTTGTATCGGCATGAATACGGCTTACACGATTTAAGTGAAGTTCCAAGCGCCAATGTGATACGAAAATG
>JAHXMU010025421.1:342743-357738 GCA_019455685.1 Philornis downsi
CTCATTTCGAAAAGGGGGGATATTGAATGGCCCCCACTTAGCCCCGATCTCTCTCCATGCGATTATTTTCTATGGGGCTACCTCAAATCGGTAGTCTACGAGAATAATTCGACCAATTTAGAGCAGTTGAAGAGAAACATTATTCAGGAAAGTAACAAAATACCGAGAACAACTTTTCAACGAGTTTTCCAAATTTGCGACTTTGGTTCCAATAGTGTCAAGCAGCCGAGGGAAGCCATTTGGACAACATTATTTCTAAATCTTAAAAATTCCCATGCTTCTACTTTTTAAAAATACAAATATATTTTTTTATGTTTCGTAGTTTTTTTTTAATTGAATATTTAAACCGCCAACACCCTTAAGACCCACCCAGTATAATGCATTTGTTTTTGAATTATGGAGAAGATACGTTGTAATATTGTAATTTAATCAAATCGGCCTTAAGGCTTAAAATTACAATCCTGAATAAATAAATTAAATTAAATTAAATTAAAAAATTTGCATAAATAATTTATTTAAATGCTATTAAAAAAAATCTATGCAAACGGCTATCTTATTCCGATTAAACCTTGCTACTTCCCAAAAAGCGTTTCAATTTGTTTCCAAAAATTTCGGCGCTTTCCACATAAATATTTTGGTCAAAAAAATGCTGTGTTTATACTATTCGTATGCCTTTGCTGATAGCACTTAAATATTTTAATCAATTGATAGCAATCTTTATGTATACGAATTTCAACATTTGCAATAAAAAATTAACAATTTATAAAGCCTGGTAGTTGTTATACACTCTCTCATACATTCATTTAAGGACAATCCATAAAAATAATATTTGCACGATATTCTTTCTCCAGGGCCTTTTTAATGCTTAAGCCTTTTCGGTGCTTGAAACCAAATGCATTTTATCGTTTCGGTTTCATTTTTTTGTTTAAAAACATATGTATTTATTGACGTGTACACATGTACATATGTGTAAACATATAATATACACATTTATATTCATAAAGATTTGGTTACACTTTTTTATATTATTTTAAGAGGAGGCCTTCCAATACAATGTCTTTTGTCCACGGGTTGCTCATAAAATGTCTGAGGTTATATTAAATGTATCATCTCATATTTAAAACATTTAATACCCATTATGGTGGCCCTTTTAGTTAAAGTTTCGAAACAATTTTGATTTACATTTTTCAATTACATTAATTGTAAACAAAAATCAATGTATGTGTAAAATCTTTAAGGCTTAGAGAATCTCTTTAAAAGGTAATCTATAAAGATTCTATATTAGTGCAGTGTTGCAGTGTTGCATTTGATCTGTCTGATTCTAATTCTGACAGCATAGTAAGTGTTTATTCCCAGAACCCACGTTTGCAAATTCTTAGATATAAATCCTAAATTTATCATCTCCACTGCAATTGAGGCGTTTACATGTTAAGTCCTCAATTGTAATGAGATTGAGTTCTTTAGAGCAAGCTTTATGTTGACTGATCTATTATCGAATTTGTTTGATTTGTTCAAGTCAGTTCTTATTCACCCCTACCGTGTAAGACAAGTTTGGCTGAACACATAATCCTGTATTTATTGCAAGGTATAATCTCAAATAAATTCTGGAAACGAATGCTAATCCCAGCTGTTTTTCTTTATCTTTACATATATAATTCTACTGTACGGGCGTTGTCAGTGAACTCCTCCTAAACGGCTGGACCGCTTTGCATAAATTTTTGTATATGCGTCTGAGTGGTGCCCGGGATGGTTTAGATTTAGAATTCGGTCCATTTGGACAAAGGGGCGTGGTACATTCCATACAAGCAAAAAATTAAAAATCAATTATTTCTGCTTCTGTTTACGGTATTTGAACAAAATTTGGTACATCGGTTTGGTGTACATATCTTAAGTGCTGCTGCAAATATGGGCGGGATTGGACAATGGGGAGTGGTACCTCCTATACAAACCACAAATTAAAAAGCAATTATTTCTGCTCCTGCTAATGAAACATTTCCAATAAAAATAAAATTTGAAGGCAAAGCAACGTTTGCCGGGTCGGCTAGTATTTGATAAATCTCTTGAGGTAAATATATATCAGAGTGAACCCGTTCCTGCCGAACCATACAGTAAGAAATAACTGCAAAATTTGATAAGATCCAACAACATATTCTACCCAGAGAGAGAAACAGTACAAATATGTTTCACAATATCATACACTGAAAATTTTAAGTTTCACCTAAATCACAGCGATGATAACTAAACTTTTACTTTGTGGCGCTATTTGAAAATATTAAAATTTTGCCTTCCAAAATGGTAAATATTTAACTGTCCCTTGGGGATAAGTGAACATATCCTCAATAGAGAGGTAAATATTCTACGTAGATATCTATAATAGCCAGGTTAAAGCTTAATTTCGATATTTTCGCCACATTATTGTAAAACATATCTTTACTCACCTATCAAATATCTTGAAATCAATAAGAAATGTAGTAATAATGAAGAAATTTTTTGTGTCGAAAAGTAAGATCAGTTTCTTATTTAAATTACTTGCGTTTGTGGAACTTAGGAATATACATATATACGAAGTGTTTTCAAAAAATAAGGTGAATTTTCAAATTTCGATTTTCGATTATTATTTTTTTTATGTTTGTACAGGTTTTATCCATATAAAGGGTGTCGCAAGAAGAACGCAAGATTCAAATTTGGCGCCTTTCGAAGTGTCATTGTTTGACATTTGAACAATTGTTATTGTTTGCTTGTAGAATGTACGAGGTTAGTAGAAATGGAGCGCTACATGAATGAACAACGCATTCTCGTTGTGAAATTATTTTACCAAAATGGTGAAAGATTTGCGGCTCCAAAAGATAATATTCCAAAAGAGTCAACTGTAAAGAGATTAATGGATAAATTTACCAAAATTGGTAAATTGCTGTTGATGATGTAAAGACAACAATGCGCCTTCGACCAGGTCGAAAATGTCACAGCTGTACGTGATGATGTCGCTCAAACTCCATCCACCTCAATTCGACACCAAGCTCAGCAAATTGATATCTCCAAATCTACTATGCGAAAGATTTGCATCTTCATGCATACAAAGCTCAATTAACTCAGAAACTGAAGCCAGCTGACCATGGACAGCGAAGGGAGTTCGTTAATTGGGTATTGGAGAGACAACATGAAAATGCTGATTTTGCCGATAAAATCATCTTCAGTGACGAGGCCCATTTCCATCTTGATGGCTTCGCCAATAGGCAGAATTGTCGCATTTGGGGTGAGGAAAATCATCGAGTGATTCACGAGAAGCAAATGCATCCTTAACGTGTCACTGTGTGGTGTGGATTTTGGGCTGGAGGAATCATTGGACCTATTTTTTTTATGAAAATGAGGCATGTCAAGCGCAAACAGTCAATGGTGTTCAGTATCGTGAAATGATAACCAGTTTTTTCGTGCCTAGAATTGAAGAAATTAATGTGGAGGGCATATAGTTTCAACAAGACGGCGCCACATGTCATACAGCCAGAGGAACAATTAAGTTTGCTGCATCAGTCATTTAAATTTTGCGTTCTGGTTGGGACACCCTTAGCATATTTAGTTTGCTTGTGAAAGGCACAAATAAGACAAGTGTTTTGCGTGTTCGACGGTTTTCTGCTATCAAAAAAATGGATCAAAGAAGTTGCATCAAATTTTGTGTAAAAAATGGAATTAAGTGCTCAAAAACACTTGGAATGTTGACAGCGGCATACGGTGAGAGTACACTGAGTCAAAGAAATGTTTACAAGTTGTACAAGCTTTTCATAGAAGGTCGAGGACGCTCGCTCTGGACGCCTCAGCACAACAACAACCGATGGAAATATTAATAAAGTGAGGGAAATTGGCCTAAGATTGAAGGGACCCATGAAAGGACGGCGTTTTGCGACGATTGAGGAGACAAAAAGGCGAATCGCCGAACCAGCAAAACACACTTTATGCCTCTCACAAACAAACTAAACATGCTATATGGAAAAAACCGTCAACATATCTTCGAGAAGAGTGTAAATAATAATCGAAAGTCGTAAGTACGTAGTTCGCGAAATTTGAAAATTCGCCTTATTTTTTGAACACACCTCGTATATATTCTAAGGTGGTATATTAAGCCTCATCTGGCATATAAAGCCATGCCCAACAAATCCGGAACAATTGAGGAACCCTGCCAATGATGTTGACTTTTCGAGCAGATCGGTAACCACTGTTTTGAAAGATATTTCGGACCACAGACGGATGAAACCAAAAACTCTTAAAAAAAACCCGAGACATTAAAAACGTTATAAAACTCATAAATATGGAGATAAGACATGAGCCGATGCGATCCTTAAACAACCGACCAATCGAGTGAATATCGTGTCAAATAGAAGCAAGATCAAGCCAAGGTTAAACCGACACTATTCTTCGATTATAGTTATTTTATGCATTCTGAGTTCTTTCCACCGGGAAAACTATGAACAAGGAATATAATTTGAATATAATGCGTCATTTCTATGAAACTGTTCATAAAGAGAATATGGATTTATGAGCAGACAAATCTTGGTTTTTGCACCACCGTGAGTTCTTCTCCAAAAATTCAGTTAATGTCGTTCCATAAGTGCCGACTGCGTCCGGTTTAGTATCGTGTAAGTTCTGGCTACCTTTTCTTTTCTGCTCTAGAAACTTTTTTTTTGAGTCTATTAAAGAGATTCTAGGTGAATCGTAAGTGAATGCGACTATTGGATTGCTTTGGGAACTGGAAAAAAAAAATGTTCTCATACGTATATTATTTCCATATATTCTACCGGAGTATAGTACACAGGGGCGGTGAAATAGATTTGAACGAAAAAATAAAGATTTCTTAAAGAAAAAATGCAAACTGATCTTACATTTTGGACACGATTGTACTGTATAGCATTCCATTAAGTATACGTTTATCTTGCATATGGCTACCTGTAATATGTACTATTGACCAGCTTGTAATACAATTTTGATTTCATCGATACATTCTTGTTTAATATGCCACCATTTTCTCATGTTTTCCTGAAGTTTATAAAAACAAATATGGTTTTATCCACTTTTATTTCACTGATTCAGCAGTTGCTTTTCATATTAATATTTAGCAGCAACAAATTTATACTGACTACAGTCTGCCGGAAATTTTAACGCCTAACTATCGGTGTCAAATTTTGCACATACGTATATATAAACATGATATGGCTACAACTTAATCTTTCTTGATATTATGCAATTTAAGTAACACAATATTTAAAGAAAAATTAAGCAAAGAATCTGTTTAAAGAACACCCTAATGTATTAATCTTTACACACATGAAGTGTATTGTTTGCAATTGATATGAGCTCTACTCTATTAAATATAATGCCTTGTCGTATCATATTTAAGCCAATTATTTGTATGTTACCCGTTTGACAAATTCAATCGAAACTGTATCGTGTGATGTGGCCATTGCAGAGAATTTCGTAATGAGTGGTGGCGTATGATTTATATTAATATCATTTATCAACTTCATGGTGACGTATGATTTATATTGATAATATTTTTAGCCAACGCTCTTATAATTGAAAGAATTCGATAGAAATTTGTAATATGTACACTCGTATGTTAAGGGGGATGAAATAAGCCGACTAATAGACACATCTTTGCTCTTAATTGTCAAAAATTTGGTTAAATATTCATGGGAAACATTTAATCTTCTTTTTCAAATTGAATAAAGTCCAAATCAATCCAATTTGTGTAAAAATGTAAACTCCACCTTAGAACAGTTGATTTAATTAAGTCAAATAAAACTATGTTTTTTCCCCGCACAAGTACACATTCTTGCAAGCGGTACTCAGTGAAAATGGTACGAAAACATCATCTTTACATTCACTATTAGTTTCTTCATTTAAAAGAGAGATTATTTTGAACAAGCTTTAATCTTAACAATGAACGTGTTGTGAATCAGACTAATATGAAATTGAGTAATATGAAAGGATTAGATGATAATGTATGTAATGTTTAAGCTTACTTCAATCGGCATTGTCTTTAAAAAGGACGAATAGAATCTTTAGAAAACGGCGATGTAGGATATCAGAAGATATCCGTCAACTGCATATTTGTAGAATATTTTTGATAAAAAAAATTGATATTAAGATGCATCTTTGAGAAATGGCATTACAATAAGGTTACAAGAACATATAAAAAATTGAAGATAAACGATTTCTGTCTTCAATAACATCTCTTAAAATTCGTTCACAAAAAATTGGTCGATTATTTGATTACGTCAGATGGACGTTTTGATGATACTATTTCAGTAATGCCCGATAAAAGGACAAAGGCTCCCTTAAAAATAGAAATATGTAAGTCAAATATTCAGTCTAAATCAAATTTATGCTTCACATGATGTATGATTGAAATACAAGAAATACAACAATGCTATTCTGAAGCGTTAATATGTAATTGACAACAAAATTAAGCATTTATAAGCAGAAAATAAAAAAGCTTAAACGTTAAGCATACTTCAAGTATGGAGTAGCTCTAAATTCCAATTAAAGTTATAATTCCGTATTTTACGACGAGAAACATATATAGCGAAAAATCCTAATAAGTGAAGTAAATCGTCATATTGTAAATCATATTTTTCTGGTATTAAGATACATTAGTATTGTAAAGTTGTATAATGCATTTGTTATTGAATTATTGAGAAGATAGGTTGCAATATTGTAATTTAATCAAATCGGCCTTAAGTCTTAAAATTACAATACTAAATAAATAAATTAAATTAAAAGTTTCGCATTTTGTAATATTGATCTTTAAAGAAAATATTATCAATTTGACATATACTTCTTCCACAAGAGTATTGTATTTTCATTCATTTTTTATTCTGAAGTAATAATCTGATAATGTATAACGACTGGTTAAAACCTTTATTATAACCTTTTACTTTATGTCTGTCTTTAGATATGATGCCACAAACATAATACTCGCTGCTGAAAAGGACACACAAATCAAAACTTTGGTAAATTATAGCAGTTTGGAGTTTAACTTTCGCAGTTTTTATAAGAGATTGCAGAATCTTTGCTAAAGTTAGGAAAAGTCAAAATCTGGTCATATCCTGTGGTCTTTTCTACACTAATAGATGTTTGGGTCTGGAAATTTAATCACATTATACATATATCGCAAATGGCTTTTCTATTTTCGATCAAATCTTACACAGATCAAGATTTACGTAATTTGTGCTCGAGTGCGAAATTTCGTAGAAATCGAAACATGCCTTTCTATAACTTCATATAAACGGATTATCATATTATAATGACCAATTAAAAGATTTGGTTTTGATCAAACTTTGCAGAAATTAACAGTTTCAAAGGATTCACGTGGGTATTGCAAACAAAAATTGGTTTGTAGGAAAATTTAATCAAACTATAACAACCTATTGAAGATGCAAATTTCTAGCAATTTTTTTTTTTGGCAGTTACTGTATTTTTAATCCTAACTTAGACAAGAAACTTAGAAGGAACTTAGAAGAAACTTGGGCAGCTCCCACATTCAAATGGACTTATAGGTAATCTTCTCATGCCTTTCTACCGTACTGGACTGCCTAATTTCAACAAAAAAAAGCCCAGTCCAATTTAAGATGTTCCACAGGGAAATAAATCATAACAAATAAACGATTTCTGTGCCTTTTCTGAAAACATCTTTCGGTAGTATCAGATGGGATTGAATAAAAATGTGATCAAAAATCTTATGTTGGTCCATCTTTTCCTACCTTGCCTCTTTTCTTATTTTTCTGACAATAACAACAAATCACCATGACTGTTACAACGTCGAGCAAGATGGGCGTTCTCGGGTGACAACGATGATCACATTTTTAGGTTAATAGGTAAACTAACAAGCAAATTTGTCAGATTTGCGGACAATGACAACCCACATGAGGTGCACCAAGTAGCAATGCATCCACAGAAGATGTCTGTGAGCCGGTGGCATCATCGGTTTCTACTTTGAGAACGATGATAGGTAATTTCTTTGGACCAACATTGGATGATGTGGTTGTGATCTAAAAGGTAATTTTTTTAGTCTTGGTTTTTTTTTAAATCGCATAAAACTCTCAAACTTGCATCATATATTAAAATTTTTTATTTGAATCGATAAATTGGTCTTTACCATTTAATTTTTAAAGACAATTTCATTTAAATGTTGTTCGCGGCTCCGTCCCAAAATGACCGTTAAGAAGGTTCAATTTTCCGTCACTTTTTCGAGCATTTCGGCCTGTATTCCGCAAATAACGCTTGTTATGTTATCCTGTAAGGCTTCAATAGTGTTCGGCTTGTCCACAAAGACTAATGACTTGACACAACCCCATAAGCAATAATCAAGAGGCGTTAAATCGCAAGATCTTGGGGGCCAACTCACAGGGCCAAATCGAGAGGTGAGCTGCTCACCAAATTCATCCCTCAATATATCCATTGTTTCACGAGCAGTGTGGCATGTTGCATCGTCCTAATGAAACCACATGTCAACCAAGTTCAACTCAACCAGTTGGGGGGGAAAAAAATCGCGTATCATGGCTCGATATCGTTCGCCGCTGACGGTAACGTTTCTTCCACAGTCGCCTTTAAAGAAAAATGGACCGATGATGCCACCAGTCCGTAAATCACATCAGACTGTCGTTTTTTCGGGATGCATCGGTAATTCATGTAAGGCATGTGGCTGTTCATCACTCCATATGCGACAGTTTTGCTTGTTTATGTATCCGTCCAGCAAGAAACGAGCTTCATCGCTGAACACAATTTTTCGATAAAACAGCGGATTGAGCTTTTGTAAGGCCCATTCATCAAAAATTAAACGTTGTGGTAGGTCATTCGGCTTCAATTCTTGCGTGAGTTGAATTTTATAGGCTTTCCAAACCAAATCAACGCGTAAAATTTTCTTTGTGGTTGAGTACCGCATGCCCAATCGCTGAGAACGGCGACGAATTGACATTTCACGATCGTCGTTAACACTGGTCGCTACGGCTGCAATATTTTCTGCGGTACGCACTCTACGCATGCGAGTCGATTGTTTTATGTCCAACAAAGTAAATTTGGTGCGAAATTTGGAGATAACAGCACGAATTGTTGATTCAGCAGGTCGATTATGACGATTATAAAATGGTCGTATCAAACGATGCACATTTGTCACAGAGCACGAATTTTGATAATAAATTTTAACGATTTGCAATCGTTGCTCGTTTGTTAGTCTTTCCATGATGAAATGGCAGAGTATACTGCACACTTTTCACTTTGACAGATGACGTTTGGACGCCATTACCAACCAGTGCTGCCAAGCTGAAAATCTTAAATCTCCAAAAATCACCCTTTATAAGTGGTTTTTCTAGAACGGCACCACATGCCATATACCTGAAGCTGTAAAGGACATTCCACGCAGAGACAAATCTAAGTAATGCCCATTAAAGTATTTCTTTTGCGGATTTCCCTTAAGTTGCAAGTTTATGCCAAAAACTCACAAAACACCGGTGTACATTCGCTTAAATTTAACCTGGACCTACGCGTCAGAGTTGTCGAAAATTTGACTTTTAGGACGCGCTCCACCTAGCTAACCTGCTGTGGCCATTTGAACAATATTATATTCCACACCTATCTTTATTTATAGGATTTCCATATAAAATCAAAAATTTTTTAATACTCCACATGTAGCGCGATACAGTCACCTTTAAAATGTACTCATCCTTATTAGAAATTCCTTTGGTTGATCAACTTTTGTTACTCATAACTTGTTAACATAATGCAAGTTGCTACGAATTGTAATTCTTTTGAGGCGCGTTTTGAAGCTTTCCGATTGAACTAAAATTAATTTACATTTCTTTTCAAATGTTTGGAAGATTTCAACTTTCGCACTTCCATAAAACTGGTAATGAAAAAAGTTTTTTCACAAAGGAATGATAATGAAATTTGCATTTTCAACAAAGCGATTTCAATCTCTTAAAAATCACATGATCTATACCATGTTCATTTGCACAAAATCTCTGGAACAAGTTATCACATCTTTGCCAATAAGAACTTTTGAAACACCAAACTAATTATGGCATAATTAGTTTCCAACTTATTATCTTTTATATTACACTTTATCTGGATATGATTTTGTCCAACCATTCATTCATCCCATAAAAAATGAAAACCACCACCATAAAACGGGCTTTCCTTGAAAAAGTTTGTTAACCTCTCCCTCCTCCTCCTCCTCGGTATAAAAGTCTCTGTAAAACAACAGTTCTCAACAGACTCTCTAAATCAATAGGCTGCAATTTATTTCAAATCGCAATTTCATGCCACCACAGGTCATTGAAAATAATAGATTTCTTTTTATTGCCATCGCTTGTTCACAAACTAAATGAGTCGTATCGAGTTTCAAATCAAATTTCATGCCTCCACTGTCAAGAACATTTAACAATTCCGGGGAAAAGCACATTTAAGAGATTTCTAGATAAGTACGCCAACGACAATAGATAAATATCAATAGATGATAATTGAATTTACCTAAACATGCCAATAAATCGACTTTCCAATAAATTCCATTCTTGTTAGCTGAGGAAGTGTTAGGAAATGTCATCTACACAGCATTGTAAATTCACAATTTCCTTAAGAGAATTTAACTTGAATCATGACCCACAAATAGGGAATAACCAAACATCTGCTTAACGAAAAGCTAAGGAAACGTACAATAAGAATTCGTAGTGTGACCGGGAAAAGGATATCACAAAAAGATGACAACAGCTTTTATATTTTGACAAAAGAAAAAGCAAGAATATATATCGTTAGGCAATGAACAAACATTCCTTAGATAATAAAACTAAAGCAGGAATCTAGAAAGATTACGGAGGCTCGTTAACTTCATAAGTCATAATAATATAGTGGGTAGTCAAACCAAACCCCAGTCATATATCCTTTTTTAATGAAAAACCCCACAATCATAGACAAAACTCAGCAAATCATATATGAGTTTCCTAAACAAACATGGTAATCGCATATCATTAAGTACATAATAAGAATACCATCATCAACAACAGTCGGGAAAATCACTTACAGCCAGAGACAATCTGCGGCGCACTCTGGCATATATCGCACACATTTATGACATATGTGATATATGTAGGTATGCAATTTACTAGGGCGGTCCCAGAACTAGCCAACCTAACAAAGAAGACACAAGAAAGTTTGGAAAAATTTTCTTTATTTTACAACATAATCTCATTTTAGCTCGATACACTTTTTCCAGCGATATTCCTGTTTACCCTGTTTAGAATAAGAACTGTCAAACTCCTTGAAATAGCCATCAAATGCAAACTCCACCGCTTCATTGTTGGCAAATCTTTAACCACCGAGCCATTTTTTCAAGTTTGGAAATAGAACTAAATCTAGGGAACTAAATCTGGCAAATAAGATACGAGATGAAGCAATTCGAATTTTAATTCATTAGTTTTGGCCATCCTAATAGTGGATGTGTGAACTGAAGCATTGCCTTGGTAAAACATCACTTTCTAGTTCACAAATGCGGCCATTTTTCCATAATTTCATTACCTAAACGCTGCAATAAATTAGCATAATATTCGCCATTAATGGTTTCTGTTCTGAAGATAATTATTTTTATTAATTATCTCATGCGCATCCCAAAAAACAGACGTCATATCTTTGTCTTAGTGAGCCTTTTTACAACAAACGAGGATTTAGGCAGGGCGACAGTCTATCGTGCGACCTCTTCAATATACTGTTAAAGATGATTATGAGAAAAACTGCAGTTAACACGACTGGTACCATCTTTAACAAAAGCCACATGTTATTCTCATATGCAGATGGCATAGACATCATTGGCAGAAAACTGCGAGATGTTACTGCAACCTTCCCAAACATCGAGAAAGAAGCAGCGAAAATGGGTCTGGTGGTAAACGAGTACAAAACAAAGTTGTGAACGTTAACAACTATAATTTTGAACTGGTGAAAGAATTCATCTACCTCGGTTCCGCTGTAAACAAAACGAATAATATCAGCATGGAGATAAAGAGGAGAGTATTGCTTACTAACAGATGTTACCATGCAAGCTATGCAAGCGATTCAATGATAAAGCACTCCCTCGACAAACAAAAATCCGACTGCACCAGCCGTTAGTTCTACCTGTCTTGTTATATGTCGCAGAATCCTGGGTTATGACACAAGCGGATGAATCAGTACTGGCAGTTTTCGAGAGGAAAATATTCTGTAAAATATATGGAGCCATCGTCGTTAACGGAGAGTATTGGCGTCGCATGAACAATAAGCTATATGAGCTATATCAATATACAGCGATTGCGTTGGCTGGGTCAGTTTGTGACGGCGCAGAAGAGGACGACCAAAACTACGTTGGAAGGACCAGGAAATACTTCGAAGTGGAAAAAATCAAAGCGCTTGGAATTATTTTCTATGGGCGACGTATAAAAAATAACTATGTCTATTCCAGTCGCCACCTAAGAAGAAGAAGAATATCCTTGCCTGCAAATGGAACCGTCGTTTTTGGACATAATTCTCCCATTTCAGTCCACTGCTATGACTGTTCCTTTCTGTTCGGTATGAAGTGGTGGACCCACATGGACACTCTACTGAAACATCTTCTCAATGCTATTTTTGCTTTATTGAAAGCAAGCGCGGCACCCATCTTGCGCACAGATTTCTCAGTTTTTCTCTCTTTTCGGTCAATATACGATATATAGTACTTTTTGAAATATCTATTATTTCAGTTAGCTCACGTTCCTTCAGCCGACGATCATCCAATAGCATTTTGTGGATTTTCTTAACCATTCCATAAACACCTCAATTGGTCGACTACTACGGTGTTCGTCTTGGTAGTTCGTACGGCCTCGTTTAAGATCTGCTACCCAATATTTTACAGTCGGCAAAAGAAAGAGCAAACTTCCCCAGAGTAGAATCTACTTAGCCCGCCTTTAATATTGGTTGGACTGAGACCTTTCAAATGGAAATATTGAATTACATAGTGGTGAGCAATTTTTTCCATTTTTACAAATCCACTGAGATGGATAAAAATACTAAACAACGTGGCGCCTTAAAACTTAAAACATATATTTTATAAAGTTGCCACTTTTCACCAAAATAATTTCTTTTGAAGCTACTGGCACTATCTTTACGTCAGGTCGGCTAGTTTTTCGATTGCTCTCGTGATAAGAAAAACGCTTTACAGTGATTTGTATCAGATAAAAGAGGAAAACATTGATGCAGTATCCAAACCAAGTCTCACAAGGATACAAAATATATGGGTGATTTGTGGGACAGTAGCAAGTTTTTCAAGGAAATTACTTTTTAGAGACCATGCTGCCACACATGGTGATTTACAGTGTTAACAACCTTAGGTATTCCACAACTTTAGAGTTTTTATGCTGTTCAAATCAAAATTAATATTTATATAATAACCATAGAGTTTGGTTTGAAAAACTAAGCAAGATTCTTTTATATTTTAATTAAAAAGTTATGGATAAAGTCAAAACAATTTCGATTCGGTTCCAAATACGATTCACAGGCATAATTATTGGTTATAAATAGAAGGAACCTTTGTAGATAAATACAATTTGATACAAACAGATCTATTTCGGCAAAGTTAGGAAAAGGAAACATGTAGATCCACTCTGCATATGCTTTGTGGTATTTTCTATAAAATCTATGAAACCTGAAAATTTAATCACTCTACATCTAGCCATTAGATTGTCTGATTTTGGACGACACAACATTTTCGTTAATTTCGCCTGAATTCCAAAATTTGGAAGGAATCGAACCGTACTCTCTACATCTAGCTATTAGATTATCTGATTTTGGACGAGTCAACGTTTTCGTAGTTTCCACTCAAGTTCCATATAAATGAATCTATCATACTATAACACCCTATTAAAAGGTATTCTATTTCATAAAATTTTGCAAGAATTCACATTAAATGTGAAATGGAAATGAATGATAAAAAATACTAATATGAATGAGTTAATCATTTTACTTAAGGAGAAGTTTCAACTGCAAGAATTAGACAGGGAGTATTTTTAATAGATCATTTGAGAGTAATGGAGGATACAATTGTAATTTATGGAAAGGTATTCAATTTTTGTGTAGTGCAAAGTAATGTTTTTAGATCAGTCAGAGATTAGATTTAATCGAAATGAAATAACATCAGTTGTTCCATTAAAAACAGCAGATATCAGGTGTTGTTACCTCATTTCGCACGCATTCACTTTGAGATGAAGAACTTGTTTAAAATCAAACTCTTTATTTTCATTTAGCAGCCAATATATTGCATTCTACGAAGAAAGAGAATAAACATTTTGATATATTACAAAAATACGATTCCATATAAATAAGTAGTTTTTTTTTGTCTATTTTTGAGATATTAATACAGTTGCTTTAAACTATAGTATGTAGTTGAAATGTTTCGAATATAATATAATGACAGTTTTTACATTCTTATTATTTTTAGAACTTCATACGAAGGAATGAATACATATTTCATTTAATACGGCAAAAATATACTCGTAACATTCAGAACTAATCGTCTACAGTATCAACTATGTTTTTGACAAAATATTTTTAATAACTTACTAAGTCAATTAATGGACGTTTGGCTGGCTAGCTGGTTGACTGTAAGAAATGATATCGCTCGCAAATCTTTATGAAATTTTCCAAAACCCGGCACATTCTGATGGTCCTCGGGGATTGTAAATAGACTATATCAGTTCACACCTTAAGGTACCTTCCATACAAATTGCACGAATTTCCGAAATTCAGTTTTATCCCCCTAACTCCAAACTCCTAAATTGCAATAATTTCATTCTTTGTTCCACTTTATGGATTTGTATGGTTAGGCTGAATTTGAAAAAACCGATCTATTAATCGCATCCATTCTGATACCATTTGACCTACATATTTTTAGACTCATATCTTTTATATGGTTGCATTAAACTTTCAGGGTCTCAGCATGAAAATCAAGCGTTTT
>JAHXMU010025421.1:357748-395979 GCA_019455685.1 Philornis downsi
GGGTTATCAATTTTTCGATTTCAAATACAAAGTACAAGAAACTTTTATTTCATTATAATGTTTCGACCTTGCCATTATGTACGACGTAAAATGTGATTTAAATCACCGTTTCTGGATTGGTTGCAGCAGTGGATCGTTTTGAGATAGTTTACGAATACTTTTTCGTGCTTTTCGGGCGGTATCTCGGCGATAGTTTAACGAATATTACTTTTCAACTGTTCCTACATTTTGGGATTAGCAGCACGGTCTTTGACATAGCCCCACAAAAAAGCCCAACGGCGTCAAATCGCATGATCTTGGTGGTAAATTGACGCCGTCAAAACGTGAAATTACGGTTTCTGGAAAATTCTTATGCAATAACGTCAAAACCACATATCGTCCAGTTCATAATTTTCAATTGCAGGTCAAAAAGAAAAATCGGTTATCACATGACCGTAGCGCCGTTGAATTCAAATACGGATTATCACCCACACTTTTAGTCACAGAAGCGATATTTTCGGCAGTGAGTACATTGCCATGACGTACGATACAGGCCTAACCACATCTGTAACGCTTCCATTCTCTTCAAATTTCTTTATAACATTGGCAATTCCTTGCACAGTAGGTCGATTATGACGGCCATAATTACCCCGTAATACACGGAAAGTGTCATCGAAAAGTGGAATCACCACTTTTGTGGTAAGTTTTAACTATTTTTACGCGTTCTTTTGTTAAACGATCCAAATTCGTAAATAGGAAACCTTTCACTAAATAAATAACACTTCAGATGACAGGTATTTAACAGCTGACAGCCTTGCCAGTCCGACGGTTGTGAAACCACTTAATGGGTATTAGCGTATTTTGTAATCATGTTGCTGCCATCGTGTTTTAATAAAATTTTCCTTTAAAACTATTCGAGCGAAATTTGTTTAAACATTGACCTAAAGGATCCATGTTGATAAGTTGTCTGATTTCCCATGAATTTTCGCAAGTAGTAGTCTTTAGTTATGTACCAAAAATTTTATGCATTGAATACGTTTATAGCCTCTAGTGAAATGCTGAATTCCCCCCACACACGTAATAATATTATACAAGAAATATCTGTCAACTTAAAATCCGGCACTGATGACTATTATTTACAACTGCCCTACATAACTTATTTCGATAGAGTTGTGCATGAATTTAATCCTCTTTTTGTGAGGCTGTGGAACATTCAGTGGTAGCGGCATTTGCATTGATGTAACAGAGCAAAGTATTTATGGTTATGGTTTCCATAGAACAACCAATCAGGAAAAATATCGGAAGATATTTTTCAAAATATGAAATAATTAGTTCTTGAGGATATGACAAAAACAACTTATCAGCCTCTACAACATTTGAAACTAATCTATAGTTGTCATGAATCTTTTAATTAATATTTCCATGCCGAACATTATATACATATTACAGTTTGGCATGAGACGTAAGTGATAACTCAACAAATAATTAATTTTAATTATATTGCAATTTATATCGAGAACATCTTCATTACATTACTCTTCTCCTATTTTCGCTCTCACAACTGCTATATTTATATAACATGCCTGCATAAAATCAATCATCATCAAAAGACAGGTCTTGGCATCTAAACTCAAATTAAATTCAATTTATATTAATAAGGAAGTGGTGGTTAAGTCACGATTGCCAATGGTTACATCAACTAGAAAGCTGAGCACAGTCTTCCAGGTTATGTTAAATTTGGCCATTAAAAACTCGTTTTTATATATGTTTAAAAACTTTATCAATTTTTTCCACAGAAATTTTCTTAATAAGAACTAACTGAGCGATAAATTCCTTCAGAGAACATTTTTGAAGCATTTGAAACAAACATCTTTTTACATTTTAAAATTCGTTATTTGGATTAAAACTAAAACAGATGCTGTTGCGTGCTTTGAATGAGATATGGGAGAGCTTCTCACATTCGGAGAGTTACATCCACTTCATTTTTAGACTCAAAGATATCTATAGTTTAACGACGATTCCGAACTTCACAATTTGAGAAACTTTTTTAGATTTGTAGATTACTCGGCTGCTCGAGCTATTTGTCAAACATAACAAATAATGATAGATAACTTAGCATGGGATTGAACCTGAAATCATGCAAACAATAGTCACGTGTACCATCCATCGAGCCATGGACTAAAACTGCTGTATGCAAAGTCAGATTTGGACAAAGATTCCCGATTCTTTGATATCGTAGGCCTATGAAGGCATTTCCAAAAACAATAATTTGATATTTTCTGTGAGGTTGTTAGGTAGATTTTAAGTGTCTGAGTTGTTTTGTTTAGTATCAGTAAAAATTAATAAAATAAAGAAATTAATCAATAATAATATAAGAGAATAAATAATAAAATGCTTCGTGTCCTAAACTTCCATTCGAAATTGTAAACATGTGCGTTTTTCTCTTCGTGTGTGTGTTCGTTGGTTGATTATTTTCTTTCGTTATGGTATTAGTGAAATGTTGTTTTATTTTTCTTGTTGTTTCGTGGGATGGCGTTGTTGTCTTCATAGACCTGGACACTGTCTGTCGGCAGTATTTTAAGAGTGGTTTGAATTGATATTGTTATTACATTGTTTATTAGTGCAGGGAAAGCTGGTAAGTGATTTTTATGAAGTTGTGTGTTGTTATGAAGCTATCAGAAATAATAATAAACATACAAAATGATTGCTGACGGCTTATAGAAGCCTTAATAGGTTTTTTGATGTTAAACGATAATTTTCAAACAAGTTTTCTTTACCACATAGTGGTTTATAGAAATTTGAGGTTGGAAATTGATACAGAAAGTTTTTTTACGCATTTTTATTCAATTTAATATTTGCCTTTTCTAGTCTCATTCCCTTCAAGGACGGGCCAAAGTGCAGGGTGGGCCATATGAGTGTTGCCGATTTAATTCTTCAATTTCTCGGTAACGCGCGGCGCGGGATGGCGGGGGGATATGTTGTTCGCTGCGCCGCTTCCTGGAAATTTAGTCGCCATGGGGCCGTACACGGGAGTGCAGCGTGCATTTTGTGTCCGAAAGTATTACGAAAACAATAAATCAGTGATTACTGCACGACGTTTGTATCGGCATGAACACGGTTTACACGATTTAAGTGAAGTTCCAAGCGCCAATGTGATACGAAAATAGATCAGAATGTTCGAAACAACCGGCTCAACAGTACCAATTACGGTTCGTGGTCGCCCAGTTTCTGCAAGATCAGCCGACATTGTGGAGCGTATTCGTGTTTCAGTTCAGCGAAATCCGTAAGAGAAGTCAGTCTTTGGATGTCAAAAGAACAACTTTACGACGAATTTTGAAACGTGATTTGCATTTGAAGACTTATAAGATTCAGATAGTCCAAAAATTAAAACCCGATGATGCCAATAACCGACTTAACTTTGTCAATTTGATGCTAGAGCGGTTCAACAATTTCAACAACGTGATTTTTAGTGATGAGGCCAATTTTCACCTTAATAACCATGTGAACAAGCAAAATTGTCGGTTCTGGTTCGAGACTAATCCCCGTCGCTTGCATGAACGTCCACTTCACAGCCCTAAGCTTGTCGTGTGGGCTGGGATAACGTCAACCGGTATTATTGGACCATACTTTTTTGAGGACGAAAGAGGGCATGCGATGACGGTTAGAGCGAGCAATTATTGCAACATGCTAGCAGACTTTTTGGTGCCAGTTTTGCAAGAACTTCAAGGCAATACCTCGAGGATGTGGTTTCAACAGGATGGGACCACATGTCATACGGCTAGGGTATCAATAGAGCTGCTGAAAAATGTTTTTCCTGGAAAACTCATTTCGAAAAGGGGGAATATTGAATGGCCCCCACTTAGCCCCGATCTCTCTCCATGCGATTATTTTCTATGGGGCTACCTTAAATCGGTAGTCTACGAGAATAATCCGACCAATTTAGAGCAGTTGAAGAGGAACATTTTTCAGGAAAGTAACAAAATACCGAGAACAACTTTTCAACGAGTTTTCCAAAATTTGCGACTTCGGTTCCAAGAGTGTCAAGCAGCCGAGGGAAGCCATTTGGACAACATTATTTTTAAGTCTTAAAAATTCCCATGCTTCTACTTTTTAATACAAATATATTTCTTTTATGTTTCGTAGTTTTTTTTAATTGAATATTTAAACCGCCAACACCCTTATGGCCCACCCTGATTTAAGAAAAAATTATACGACTGAATGATTGAAAACACAAAGAAAATATTTATACATAATGGATGTTATGCTAAGCTTATCGTGCTTATAGCCAACTAAGTAAATATTTGTTTGCTGGCAAAAAACCATAAATTCACAGGAATATTTGCAATAATTTTGTGAAAGCTCTGATCATCCTCAATAGTTTACAATGCCAGTGTTTTTGAGACTGCCTTCCTCCTCAAAGCAGTTTAGATCTTAAACAACAATTTTGAATTTTTAAGTTTAAATCATTTAGAAAGGCTATGGTATCTTTGGATTTATGTCCAATAGCCAAAAAAAAGAAAAACTAAAATTATTACTGCTCGCTGTCAACAAAATAATTTTGCAGCCACAACGCTACCTAAATTATGAGAAAAAGCTATTGAGTGTGAAATTAGGCCGTTAAGGTAGATAATCCATTAATTTCATATTTCGAGATCACAAAAGGTCACTTGTTTGAACCGAACTGAGAAAGGAGGGCGCATTTGGAGTTTGTTTTTATTCATATTTCCAAAGTCTTCTGGCAGAAAAAAATTTGGTGTACCATTACATGTTGATCATTCTGTTTTGGTGTAATGCACAGTGACGATACGCTCAGTATTTACGAAGAAATATAACTTCCATTCCATATGACTCCAATTCAAAGATCCACATAGCCAGCTGCTAGTTAGTTTCATACTCATCGACATAATTCATAGTTCAACATTCGTCACGATCTTAAAGAATGTGTTTTTCAGCACGGTGATTGAATAATTCCATATACCATTATGCCAATAATAAATTATCAAGTTATGGAGTGCTTAAAGTAAAGAAATATTATACCCAAGTGGAACTAAAACATAACCATGACTCCTAAAACCTAACCATGCCTGCCCCAAGAAGTAACACCATGTACACAGTATCGATTCTTCTTTCTGGTACAGGGCTGATCCTGAACGATCTTTATTATATTCCTCCTGATGGGAACAACAGCCACGATTATGTTCGAAAAATTAGTAAAACATCATGGCTTGTGAATAGTCAATATTATCAGAATTCGAAGTTAGTTGATTCTTCTTCTTAGGTGGCTACTGTAATAGACATCCTTATCTATTATACGCCGCCCGTAGAACATAATTGCAAGCACTTCGATCTTCTGGGCTTCTCCTACAATTCGTCACACCAAGTTTCGATAGTATTTCAAAATATTTTCCGGAGTATTTTCCTCTCGAAATCTGCCAGTACTGATTCATCTGCTTGCATCATAGCCCAGGATTCTTCGTCATATAACAAGACAGGACGAACCACCGTCCGGTACAGTCGAATTTTTGTTTGTGGAGAAAAGGCTTTATCAGTTGATAGACACATTTTATTTTTCTTAATCCTTGTTGTCGAAATTCATAAAAAATCATCGAATAAAAATGTCTACCATTCAATGACAATCAATTCAATAGTGGTCAAAATGTGAAATAAATTTACGATGATTTGGCGCATCTATACCGGTGTTGTTACCTATCAAATCAAACCTTAAAAGCAGCTGCTACATCAAAACAATAAGTAAGTGAATTAATTAATATAGATCTCGATCATTTGATTTGACTTATAAGGGAATTTCTGGAGAAAACCTGCACTTTCATGGATGTATGTGGGAGCTGTAGCTTAGAACTGATATTTAACTCCTGGTGTTATAAGGCCCCACTGAAAGGAGAGGTTCAACAAATAAGGACTCAGAATTTGGCAGCAGTTTCGAATCATGTAACGGGTAAAAGAAATAACGTAGTACGGAGTTGATAGCAGATTTACATCTGTAAATTCTTTCCTTCAATTCTTACCGTTGAATGCTAGTTATATACTTATATGTTAACAAATATAATGATCAGAGTGCTTGACTATATACAATTCAGGTAAAAGGCATAAACTTCAAGTAAGGTAATCCGAACTTTATTGATCTGTAGTTTAAGAGATGCAGAATAAATGAACAATATCGAAAGAAACCGGCAATTTACGTACAATTCGTTGTCAATAAAACTCAATACACTACTGTAGGCGACATCTGCTTGTAATATGGCCACAGTGGAACGATATGACATAAACAACTCTCAATATTTTTCTCTAAATAGAGCATTATTAAGTCCACTAGTCTTGATCAATTTTTATGTTAAAAAGTAAAAGAAATTCATTCAACAATTTCTTATTAAAAAGTTATTATTTATTATTATACGAGTATTATCGGTACTCTAACTTGAATGACTAAAAGTAATCACTCTCTCTATGTGATTACTTTTAGTGTTGAAATTCATTTACTGTTACCAACATAAGAATAACAACATCACTGTTATGACCGCCTCTTATGTACATATATGTAAGTATCAGTGTAATAAATTATTCCGCTCAAATTCAATGGCTGAAATAATTTGAATAATTATTTTGCACTTCATAAAATTGAAATTATTAGTAACTTCAGTTGAAAAAATGATAGAAAAATGAAAGAAGTAGGAGGGAAAGTGTGAACAATTTACAATATAATGGCTTTTCCACTCGAGTAACAAAAAAAAAGAAATCAAGAAAATCGTTAAACTCTATAACTATAGCATAGATGTCTTGTCACATGTCCTGTATAGGATAATAAAAATATTTCACATTCCACTATACAGAGAACGAGAGTACAGGTACAAAACACGTTAACCCACACTAACTATTCGTAGAGCATTCCCATTAAATACAGCCTGTTTTGTAAAGGATTAGATTACATATATTTTTATTTTCTTTACATGAAACGAGAATTTAGGCAGGGCGGCAGTATATCGTGCGACCTCTTCAACCGACTGTTGACGACTGGTATCATCTTTAATAAAACCTGTGTCATATGCAGATGACATAGACATGATTGGCAGAAAACTGCGAGATGTTACTGCAGCCTTCTCAAGCATCGAGAAGAAAGCAGCGAAAATAGGTCTTGTGGTAAACGAAGACAAAACAAAGTTATTGGTTTCAACGAACAAAGAGTCTACTCGTTTGGAACGCTGTGTAAACATTGACAACTACAATCTTGAAGTAGTTGAAGTGATAGAAGAATTCATCAACCTCGGTTCCGCTGTAAACAAATCAAATGATGTCAGTATGAAGATAAAAAGGAGAGTATTCCATGCTAACAGATGTTATTATGGGTTAAGCAAGCGATTCAATGATAAAGCTCTCTCTCGACAAACAAAAATCCGACTGTAGAAAACGTTGGTTCTACCTGTCTTGTTATATGGCGCAGAATCTTGGATTATGACGCAAGCGAATGAATCAGTGCTGGCAGTTTTCGAGAGGAAAATAGTCCGGAAAATATATGCACCCATCATCGTCAATGGGGAATATCGTTTTCAAAAGAATATTATTAATAATAAAAACGAATATTGTTAATCTTATGTAATATCTATACTAACCTAACAAAACTATTCTAAAATCTGTATACACTGCACATATTCTAATTTCCCTCAGTGTACACTAAACTGTATTGTATCTTAACTCCCAGCATCTTAACTCCTGATACATTCACTTCACATCAGCCTATGTTTATTATTGTGTTGTTGTTGTTTTGTTTGAAACAAACAAAGGGATTAAGCTAATCCGTTTATTACCCTTGAATTACATTGGTGAAGTCAATGTATGCTTGCGTCGCTGCTCATGCTGTTGCTGATTTGAAGTTAGCTTTACATATAAATAAGAAGATAGACTTCAATCAAATCAACAACATTTGTAGCTTAGTGAAATTTTAGCAATTTCAAATCAGTCCTTCAAATCAAATCAGACTTTAGATAGCTCAGTTGGTAGGGCGGTGGACTGTAGTGTAAATTAAATGCTATTGTAGAAATGCATAGGTCACTGGTTCAAATCCGACTCGAAGGACCATGTAAAATGCAATTGCTAGAGTGTAAATCTGTCAGATTTGGTCTGAAGATTTAACTTGGAACTTAGGTTCCGTGAGAGAGATTGGAGGTTTTGTGAAAGAACTTAGGTTCTTAGCGGTATGCGTATACTTACGAGAGGATTTCGAAATGGAGGTGAGGAAAAGATAACGGTTAACTTACATTCTTTCGGTTCTTATTCGTATGTTGAGTGGCTGGCGGCTGGCGAAGTGGTCCGGTTGACAGCTGGCGGAAAAAGGGAATAAGTATCTCGCTAATTTCAACCAGGAAACCTGCCTGCCCCACAAAATAGGGTTTTTTATAGTTACATGATTGTTTGAAGGGGCCTTTACACAAGCAAATAAATAGTTAATTTTTACAATTTACAATATTTACAAACTGTTTGATACAAGCAATTCAATGTAATTCAACTTAATTTAGTGTAATTTGATATAATGCAATTTTAATTCGAAACAATACAATTTAATTAAATGCAATTCAATTCAATTCATAATTCATAATAAACTTCATCATAAACTTTATAAAATTCATTTAGTTTTCCAAAAATTCTATTCATGGGAAAAATTAACTACGTTCAACACTCTTCTTCATTGGATCTTTGAGTAGTCAACACAAAAATTTGCTAAGTATTTGTTAATAATATTATTGTAATATTGGAATTATACAAAGAAAGAAATTCGGTTTTGTTCTACCGGCAAAAATATACCTTATTCATAAACACCATCATTTGCTATCAATTTTTATAATAATTTAGGCGAGTTCGTTTGGGTCAAGAATGTTCATATCAATGATACGATAGAAAATATATCAAAATTGTACCCTAAAGTAATTGGATTTAATGACAGAAAAATTAACAAAATTAAATTACTTATATGGCGATTACATTTTTTTGTAATTCTTACAAATTCGGGAATTGATTTGCATTTCTATATATGTATATACCTTTATGTAATAAGAACTTTAAATGTGAGTTTAAAGTTTTGTTAAGTTTCACGTTATGAAACACAATAGTGTACATTTTTGAAAACAAACTATTATAATTTGTATAAAAACAAAGTTTTTTTTTTCTGAATATTTTTAGCTTATTTTTGATTTTTTGCATTATTAAATTCTGGCATTACTGCCAATGATTTATTACGTTTAGCTTACGAAAGTCCTAATTCAAAGAAGAAGAACTAGGTAAATCATCATTAAGTAACACAAATTTTATTTTTAGATGTTGCCTGTATCCTGCTTTTGTATGGACTGCAACCCACCTTAATGAACCTGTAAATTATTGTTCATATGCGTTTACATTTGAATATGTGTTGAACATTTGAAGCCACAAAGTCTGTTTTCTGTAATAAAAGTCCTGTTGCTTATCTCTCTCCCAATTTACAACATAAATGTGAGCAAATAAAATCACGTTGAGGAGGTATACAATTTGCTGTGAAGCCTACGGGCAATATTCAGGGATGAAAAACCATGATACATGATACTGTCAACTGTGGGCCGTTATTTAAAAATGTTGAAGGAGTTTTTTTGCCAGAGCTGTGCTGAAGACGTATCCATTTCAACAGCATTTCCAGCAAGATGTAGCAACTGCACACATAACTAGGGTGATTATGGCGGAGCTCCAAAGAAAATTCGCAAACAAATTAATAGTCAGAGTCTTCACTTTCCACTGGTCCCCAACCTGACTGCCTGGTTACTTATCCTAACTGCTCTAGACTATTTTTTATGGGATTATGTCAAGCAAAAGGTGTACCAAAAGAAACCAATAAATTTGACTGAATTGAAACAGTCCATTAAAACAATAATTGAGACAATCATGCAATGAATAATTTTTTGACCAGGTGTCGCTTATGCATGAATGAGCTTAGAGATCATTTACCGTCTGTCATTTTCAAACCAATTAGTTACATAAAATAAAATTGAATTTTCTATACAATAAAAAAAAATAAAAAAATACATTGAATAAAAAACACGTTATTTGAATTTTGTATCGTAGTGCAATTGGTGCGCCACCCCGTATTTTAATTTTCACTAAAGAAAGTTCGCTCCATCATCAAAGAATACGACTTTAGCGTTAAAGTTGGTGACCCGTTTTTTTCTGTAAGAACATTCTGTTAGAATTTAAAAAAATTTCTTCAACAAACAAAAATTCTGAAAATATTATTTTTGCAAAATTACTGTCAAATTTCTGAAAAACTAGCAATTACCTTTTGTATTAAAAATAATTATAAATATGGATGAATGTGAACTCTACCCTTTATTTTTTTCTGAATAATTGTTCTCGTTGTCAATTACATGTTCAAAATATTACTTCAAGGATTCTTGATTTTGGCTAGACTCTTTATTTATTACAACATGATTAATTGACATTTCTTGAGAACAAACAATTTTTAATTTTTTAAAAATTAACATAATAAATAGAATGTCGAGAGTATTCGATAGTTCTACAATTAATTTTTTTTTGTCCCCTCATAGTTGTTAACGCTAATGCAGTTTCCGAATTCATTATGATTTTTTAAGATTTAAGTTTTTCAGGTTAGCAGCACTGGTTAGTAATGGCATCCCAACGTCATCTGTCAAAGTGAAAATTGTACAGTATACTCTGCCATTTCATCATGGAATGGCGAATGACGTCTAATTTTTAGTGAGTGGGCCTTACAAAAAATCAATGAAAATCCGCTGTTTTACCGAAAAATTGTGTTCAGCGATGAGTCTCATTTTTTGCTAAGCAGATACGTACACAAGCAAAACTGTCGCATCTGGAGTGGTGAACAGCCACATGTCGTACTCGTACATGAATTACCGATGCATCCCGAAAAAACGACAGTCTGGCGTGGTTTATGGGCTGGTGGCGAACGATATCGAGCCATGATATGCCATGTTTTTTTTTTGCCCCAATTGGTTGAGTTGAACTTAGTTGACATGTGGTTTCATCAGGACGGTGCAACATGCCACACTGCTCATGAAACAATGGATATGTTGAGGGATGAATTTGGTGAGCAGCTTATCTCTCGATTTGGCTCTGTGAGTTGGCCCCCAAGATCTTGCGATTTAACACCTCTTGATTATTGCTTGTGGGGTTATGTCAAGTCGTTAGTCTATGTAGACAAGCCGAACACTATTGAAGCCTTACAGGATAACATAACACGTGTTATTCGTGGCCGAATACTCGAAAAAGTGACGAAAAATTGGAACTTCTGAATGGTCATTTTGAGACGGAGTCGCGGACAACATTTACATAAAATTATCTTTAAAAATTAAATGGCAAAGACCAATTTATCGATTCCAATCAAAAATTTTAATATATGATGCAAATTTGAGTGTTTTATTAGATTTAAAAAAAAAAAACTACAATTAAAAAATCACCCTTTACCTTCACCCAGAGAAATAAAAAAATTTAACGCTCAAAACGAGATGTTTAAAGTACAAAGTATCTTTTGACCAAAGGTATTTCTAAGTTGATTGAGTGATTTTCGTCTATCTGGCTTGAAAATGATGTCCATATTTTTGTCTTAACAATTGGGAAACTCTATTTCTTGCTCTCCTGTAGTAAGTGTTTTCTAATATGGCAACATTAGTGAGTAATTTTTGAAAACAATGGCGGCGTTGCCATTACAGTCAACAAAGACTGTTACCTATCGATGGTAACCAATTTCTCTTTGCCAAAATGAGGTGATATGGATGTGAATAACATGTGATTTCAACAGAACGGTGCTACATGCCTCGTGGCTAATGCCACAATGGTTTTTCTGCATGATCGATTTGCAATCATGGTTACCTAATACTGAGGCGATGTAAACTGAATACTGAAATCGTACGATTCCTTTAAATAGTAAATTTATGCCAATAAGCTGCTGCTACTATTCTCTTATTAATAAATCTCAATCAGAATTTGTTTTATTAAATTTTAACATCTATCTATCGCCTATCCAATGCAAAACACGTTATTGTATTCAGCTGCGTGGACTGCCTTTTATATTTTGAGATAAAAAAACACAAACAAATATTTATTGTACAAACTTGGCTTTATTGTTTTTTATTGTAATATCCATGAAGATTAGTATACTTTTAGGTGCGTTCAAACTAACTTCAAAAGCGCTTTCTCAACTGCAAGCGAGGTAACTTTAAAATATTAGATTTAAATGCATCAATGGCTTAGTCGCCTGTCATTTGCTCTACTGCGATCGATTTTTATCGACATTTATTGAGACCAATAAAGCGAATTTGAGGTATTGTCGAAATATTCTTCATCTAACATTTTTATTTATTAATTCATTCATTTATTTAGTCTATGGATAATTAAATTCCTTACAGACTAACAATAATACATGCCCTGATTTAAGTATTTAAATTGAATAATATATTTGTTAAGTTATCACTCTTGAGGAAGAGTGAAATCAACAGTATTATGTATCGAGTTATAAAGTCTCATAGATCTATAAAGTGATTCATTACAATCATAGTTAGTAGAGTAGTATTAATGTGATATTAATTGTTTGCAAGTGGAACTAATGTCCAAGCATGACTCAATTCCGCGATTAGTTTTGTATAATGATTATGCAATATCAGCTACCGCACAGCATCTGTTTTTTCTAGCGCAACAACAGACTTGGAATAACGTTAGCGAAACACGGTGGTTCCCACCGTCAATATTTTAAGTGAATTAATAAACATAGTAGAAAATTATAGCATAAAAATGTTCACGAATTAATTCAATTTTAAGGCCGAAATGAATTTATTAAGTTTCTGTTAAAAAAATAAACAGTTCACGAATTAATTCAAAATGTTCACGAATTAATTCAATTTTATGACCGAAATGAATTTATCAAGTTTCTGTTCAAGAAAATCCAAGTATCTCTCGTATTCCGAAATGTTTTTCCACGTTTGCCATTCAAAAAGATAATCTCAATAATACTGCTGTCAGGTTTGAAGCATCCGCACCGATGATGGCATATCTCAAAATGTAAAAGGCAACCTTCGAATATTGAATTAGGACACTGGAAAGCTTGTGCATTAATGGTTTTACATTGTGCAAAATTCATTTTTTTCATACTTAACTAAAATTTTGCAAATTTACTAAGAAATTAACAAAATGGTACCAAAAATTGTACCGAAATGCCATCACTACTCCTAGTGAATGTAAATTAGCATCCTACCAAAACATTAATTTATACGAGCGAACATTTGATTAACCTCCTCTATTGTGGCAGCATTACAGAGGTCTTAACCTAAAGTCTAAGGTCTTGGTCTTGGCCCTTCACAGCATTCTCATTCAAGGGCCAGATAGGAAGGCGGAAACAATTCTCATCAACTTTACATATTTGCTGTCAGCACGTCTGCCCTTGTGCACGTCTGTTTCATGTTATGATTATCGTTTCGTCGTTTGTAAGGAAATATACGTGTTGTTGGTCTTCTTCTCTTTCTAGATTGAATATTGGCAAACTGGTGTATATTGAAAATTATGGCGTTGAACTTTATGGCAATTTACAAAGATGTTGAAATTTCTTCTAATGTTTTAGGTGTCAAGGCCAAAAAATCACGTCCTGCTGTTATCTTTGGTTGTGATCTAACGAGATTGTGGAGAGATTTGGCCAAAATATCAAATTGGAAATACAAATTTTTGTGCAAATTGTAAAAACAGTTGAGACAGTATTGACAATTTCGCGGTACATAAATGGTCCAAAGGGGGTTATATAATGTTGTTTGGAAAGCAGCCTAACAGTACGTCGTACGCAGCCTAAAAGTATGTGTGAGAAAATACCAAAAAAATCCAACAAGATGCAGAAATTGTTTACAGGTTATGTAAAGCAAAAAGTCACGTCTGTTTGATTTCTCTGTGATTAACGTCAGTTTCGGGGAGACTGAGCTAAAAAGCAAATCGCAAAAGTAAATAAATCACGGTGGATGATTCGGTATTTTGCCTTTTCTTCTTTTTTCCTTTGATTAAGGTTAGAAATTGTTTTCACACCAGCCGTACGTTAGGCAACACAAATTGCTTTTGGTAATTATAAGAAAATACCAGTGCTAAACGTGTGTAATCTATTGTTTCAATAATTAATTTCAGCTTTTGTTGCATTAAATATTTGGCAAATAAACATCGATGCAAAATTTTACTTATTTTCACCTCCCACCCATATGATGGATATATATCCAGATTGTCACTCCATTCGAAACAGCTAGAATTATTCACCTTAATCCCGTAAAGTATACATATATTACTAATATTCTTGATAATCTAAGTCGAATAGCAGGTACGTTCGTCTTATCGCCTGTTTGTTGAAACCAAGATATACAACCAAAGCAATTTGATAAACATGGAAAGAAGTGACCCAATTCATGCATGTACTGCTTTTTAAAATACTAAATATATAGTTTTTTTTTTATTGGAAAACGAGCTGCTCCATATATTTTGTATGAGAAGGGGGGCTTTTGGTATCACCCAATTGTCTGACATAATTGATAATCCGTGACTGTGGACTGTGAGTTGCAGTCCATAAAAATGAGTTCATAAGATCCGTTTAATTCATCCACCTGATGCCCGCTTTGGAATACCAAACACCGGTTACATTTATTTTGGTCTGTTATTGTTCCAAACCGCTTTACATTAACGGAAAATTTTCCATTTGTGGATCAACTAAATTTCATTGCAAATAATTAATTTTTGTTAGGTATATATTTTCTTTTGTTCAGCTAAAACAAAATTAATGAATAATGTTGATTAAATGTACATGAAAGAAAGCTTCAGTGAAGTGTGCTCTTGGAAATGTTTTTAAATCATCCTTAAATTATGCAACACATATTGTGTTTAATATGTTAAGAACGAACATCAATGCTAAGAATTTATTAATTAATTGAAAAAGAGAACAAATTGAAATTAAGAAGATATACCTGTCCTGCCATATGTTCTGTTACAAATATAAAACGCGATAAAAAAAACCAATATTCATATTGTATTCAAAATTATTTCATTTATTAGAAGACAATATTGGTTATTAAAAAAAATTATATTCACTCGAAATGGCCGCCTTTTGCTTTAACACAAGCTTTCAAACGGTGTGGCCATTGGGCTATAGCCGTACGTACGATTTCCATGGAAATCGAGGACGCTGCTCTGGTTAATGATGTTTTAAGGCTTCCCAAATTTCTGTGGGGAGTCTTGCAAGCCATATTCTCCAATTCTGACCACAAAGCATAATCCAGTGGATTGAGACCTGGACTCCCTGATGGCCAATCTTCTGCTGCTATAAAGCCAGGAATATTGACTCTGCGTCACTCCTGCGTGCTTTCAGCTTTGTGCGCAGGAGCAGAGTCCTGTTGGATGATCCATCTACGTCCATTGAAAAGGGTATTGGTCAAACCCTTCACAACACCCTCTAACACATCTTTTTGGTAAACCTTTGCACCAGTTTTTACGCCCTTTTCACAGAAATGGAGGGATGTGACACCATGGTGGGAGACCCCCCACCAAACCATTGCGGAATAGGGATGATGGCCATGTTGAACCCTTGGAACAACTTTTTTCGCTTCCTTAGATGAAGTGGCATAAATCTTGTCGTTTTGTTTGTTGAAAACTTCTTCCACGGTAAAAATTTTCTCATCCGTAAACAGAATGTTTTCATGGCCATTGTCCGCGTGCCACTGCAAAAGTCGCTTGCATCTTTCCAGCCTAGTTTTTTTTAGCTAAGGAGTTAGAAGATACCCCGTGGACCGACGATAGGCTTTCATATGCAGGTCATCCCGAATCAGCCTAGACATGGATCTGGTTGATATATCCAATTCCTTGGACATGGTTTTCTGCTTTCTAAGGGGATTTCTCCGAATTCTTTCACGCACTGCCTTTACTACCGCACTCGTACGGACAACGCGCGGGCGACCACTTTTTGGCCTGTCTTCTACTCCAGACAATTCGCCGAAGCGAGCAATAGCACGATAAACGAACATTCTTGATATTCCGAGTGGCTTTAGCAACTCGAAAATTTGGCCAGCACTCTTTCCGCACTTATGCAACGCTATTACGCCGACTCGATTCTCTTTAACACCCCACTCCATGTTAATAGTTTGCAAACTGAAACCAAACTGACTAGTATTCTTCACTAATCAGTGCATGTGTTCTGAAAAAAAAGTTAACGGTTCCATTCCCGCAAGAAGTTTTGAACGATAAGCGCTGGAAATTGTGTAACAGAACATATGGCAGGACATGTAGATGTCTTACATGTGTTGATTTTTTCGAATGAATGTTTTTAGTATTTGCAACTATTCGTCCATCAATAAACAATGCAGCAAATTATTTGAATATTTATCATAAAAACGTTATTCAGCAAATAATGTTTATAAAACCGTACACCCATTTCATGGCTCATTTAATTGATTGAATTTGTTGACAACATCAAGCTGACAATATTTGAAAACATTGACAAATATTGCTCCGCTTTTATTCTTATGGGATCATATCATACATTTTAAAATTCGTTATTTGATACATTTCGTCTTGGAATGTTCGATCAACTTCTTTACGCTTTAATGTCGTTTTGGTTGCAGTTCATTTTATTTATATTTAATACTAGCCGACCCGGCAAACGTTGCTTTGCCTTCAAATTTTATTTTTATTGGAAATGTTTCATGCCAATCGGTCTATTATAATAAGAAACGCCTATATTTGGGGAACTTAAAATATGTTCACTCAACCGAAATACAAAATTCTGTTTAAATACCGTTAGCAGGAGCAGAAATACTTGATTTTTAATTTTTTGTTTGTATGGGAGGTACCACGCCCCTTTGTCCAATTGGACCGAATTGTAAATCTAAACTATCCAGGGCACCACCCAGACGCATATACAAAAATTTATGCAAAGCGGTCCAGCCGTTCTGGAGTTTTAAGCATCGGAACAAACCACGATTCATTTTTATATATATAGATTTATATATAATATTTATGGTATTATATTAGCATGAACATATAGCATACTTGAAGGCTTAACTAAGTCGTTTCATCAAATATTTGTGTAATGCACCAGTTTTGAAAATGCGAAATAATACACGAGAAATAAATGCATCTACAAAGTGTCATTGTTAATATATCGACGTCATCTAGCACATTCAAATTCATCAATTGCTTTGGTCGGGTCATGCTGCCTTCGGCTGAAAAGTAGTTGGACGAGGGCGACCAAAACTCAGTTGGAAGGATCAAACTTATGGCGTGAAAATTTGAAGAAGGAACGTTGAAAACAGAAGCGCTTGTCTTGTCATGAACAAATATATGTTAATAATTTTACTTTAATAAAATAAAAAACTTGTTAATTTGATAGAAATTTTAATAAATGACAATAGTAATGTTATGCGTTATTTTAAATATTGTCTAGCAAAAAATTATTCTCCATTGAGTGTATCACAAATGTGGGGCTAAGTATGGTAAGAAGACTACCTGATCACTGTAGTATTTATCAGGCCGAAATTTTGGCCATTAGGGAAGTGGCAGAATGGCTAAGATATAACGTCCCCACCACGCTGGGGATTAACATATTCGCTGACAGTCAAGCTGCCATTAAATCCCTGGATTCTGTATTCCTGAACCCCACATCAGCCCTAAAATGCCGCAGATCTCTTAACGAGAAGGCTCAGCATTTCAACATTCACCTTATGTGGGTGTCGGGTCATAGGAATATACCATTGAACTGCAAAGCAGACGAGCTGGCACGACTAAGAACAACCTTACAGACTCCAGCCGAGTTGGAGTCCGTGGGCATGATTTTAGGCTCCTACTGCAAGATGGGGCATACTTAGCAGCAAATGGTAGGTAGGCGTCTGTCCGAGGCGTCTGTCCGAGGCGTCTGTGGCCTTGCCTAAATCTGAAACGTTCACATACACTGCTGTCTCTATCACGATCCGACGTCTCATAATTCATCGCTTAAATTACCCAACAAATATAAAATGATTGAAATTTTTGTTTCTAAAATAGAAAATTCCGACGTCTCATTACTTGTATCCGTCATGACACGGGACACTGCCTGATTGGAAGACATGCAATGATACTGAAGTTTGCGGCTAGGAGCTGTAGGGATAAAGAGGGGGAGGAGTCCATAGAACACGTTCCCTGCAATTCCCCCGCCCTGGCAAACAGGTGGGGGTTAACACTGGCCTTTTATTTCTTTAGAGACCTAGGAGATCTGGACCATATAAACATCGTCCGACTTAAGAGCTTCTGGAGGCGCTCAGGATGGTTCAACAGGGGAAACTAGGACATTCATATATCTAGTTTCCGTGATATCACAATGAACTACACAGTCTAACTGAGCTTATCTATTTAGACTGCTACACTGGCCTAACCTAACCTAACCTATCATAAATGTGAATAAAACAAAGGTTAAAATTAAGGCCGAATAGAGCTCTTCGAGACTATTTTAAATACATAGGTTTTTTGTCCCACAATTCGTACTCTGTTTCATCATATTACATTGCTAAACAATTTGATCCTATCGATTAAATTACATCCGATTCTAAAGTTATCGAATCTGAAGAATTCAAAAATGAAACACCACGAGGGAAAAGATTATGTACTATACTTTTATACTGTATATACTTTACAAAACTTATTTTGATGCCATCACTTTGTATTAGATATTAAATGGATCACAAAGCTGTGATTGGTGATTGCTAATGAACTCGTATTTTTTGTCAGGTCTGGTTTCATATCAGTCAAACACAGCCCTTTTGCTGTTCACTATTCTACATGCGTGATACTTACAGTATAGGGTGTTTAGTAAAACATAATAAAGTACTAAGTGAGATACTCATTTTTAAATTTAAGAAAACTTAGAAAGTCGGTTATCGACTTTTCTCTCAGGTCATATTTATTTACTTTCTCAGATTTTATTTATCTAGGGTAGCCGTATTTATCATTATTACAAGTAGAAAATATTTTTGTAGACATTCAAAAAGTCTAAACATTAACTTCTAATGCAAATTTCTATAAAATACACCATGACGGAACATTTTGAAACCACAGAAAAGCTATACAGTTTGTTTTAGAAGAGTCACCCTTAATTTATACTTCAGTATAATTAATAACAATGTATATATATTGTATATAAATTGTGCTAAACCAATTTGTTTAATTTGAGTCATTCTCTTTTTCTGATGTTCCACAAGCAAATAAAAAAAAATTCTGTTGACATTATTTTGTATATAATATCATTTGAACACTTCTTGGTATTTGCAAAAGGATATTTTATGCTTTCGATTATATGGACGCCTAAAACCGCTCCTTCGTCATCTTTTAAAGCATCCCCAAAATTTATACAACAATATTTTACCTTCCACGAAAACAAAACTGAGATTTATCTATATCAATTGTATACAATGCATGTATTTTTTTTAATAAAGCGCACAATGTCTCATAATTCATCGCTTAAATTACCCAACAAATATAAAATGATTGAAATGTTTGTTTTTCAGATTCACTGGAAATTTTAAGGGCATGACTAAAATAGAAAAATCCCTAAGGAACAGAAAAAATTCAGCTTCTGTATATTTCAAATTGAGTTGATTAAATATGCTGACAGCTTGAAATGATATTCATATTTATTACTCATTTCAACGCCTAAATGTACACAATTTTCTTTTGCTAAATAGTCATCCCACCCATATACAACACTTATTTGCTTAAGGATAACATCAATGTTAAATGTACGAAACAAAATGAGGGTAATCTACATTATAAGCATTGGATGACCTTAAATGGACAAACAATGTTTTCAATGTTTTCTTTAAGTTGAAGAAAAAATAAATAAAAAATGTTAAGTTCATAATAAATGGCTTTTGACATTTGAATTTTCCTTTTTTAATGTATTTTGATTACCAAGAATTATGTTACTTGAGACGTTTCACATAAAAGTGTGACTAATTTAACTCCCAAAAATATGCTAAGTCTACTCATTTTCAATTATATTGAAATTAAGCCACCTTAAATTTTCATTATTAATTATATCGAAATATTAATGCAAAGGCTCATTAAAGGAGACGAGATAAAATGATGACGTCCTCAGTCGACAATTCCCACACGCACAGTAGTAATGTATCTTTTACAAAATTTGTCTTCTTCATATTTCAATTTTGATTTGATTCATTTCAATATGACGCACAACAGAATACATCCATATAGGATACAGTATTGGATGTAGAATAAAGGAAACCCAAGGTGAGACATGCATCTCAACCTAATCTCTGAGACCTGCACGCCTTGACACTTGCAAATGCTGTACGTGACACTTGTAACGAAGATGGAAATATGGTTACGTAGTGTCCTGCAAATATAAAGAGGTCACTTCTACAAATTACTGCTATTACTGCTTGCAGAAGGCATCGCAAATAAGGAAATCGCGAGAATTATCAAAGATGACACATATTGCACATCACAATTGTGACAGAATTACGGCAGACTATCTGATAATGGATATGTTTTAACCAAAAAAAAAATCTGACTGACAAAAAGCATGTCCAGCAGCGTGATAATGAATAGTATAGGAAATAAATTGTCTAAATTTCAACATATCTTACATGTTTTCACATAGACTACAACTACCACGGATAAAGTTCGAAAGAAAACGACCATCTCTTAGATGCGGCTGATTTATTAAAAACGTAACGATTTTCAGCGTCTCGGACATTACTATTAATTTTTATTACACCATCGTTGTCATTTAACATTGCGAGAGATTGCACTGTAATGCCTTTCACTCCCGCTACTAAAAGAAACTTCTCTAGAAAGTGTAGAGAACAGCTGTTTCGTTGCGTCCGTTTGGTTATAGTAAATAAATATAAATATATAAATTTATATAGCAAATAAATCGATAATCATATTCGTAACGAACTAATTTTTTAAACTTTTTATTTTTCATTATGTGCATGTTGTGTATGTAAGTTTTAAAAATAATAATAAATTAACTGTATGTATTACAAATTTCTGAAATTTTTTAAAATATCCACTCTCAAAACTTTAAGCTCAATTATCTCAAAACTACTTTTTCGGCTTGGTGTTGTCGAAAAAAAACTATTCAACCAAATCGTCTGAAATGTTAATACGTTGTTCACAACATTAATGGCTGTCACCCGTACTAGAATCATATTATTATTTCAATTATTTCGTATTTTTTGATTAAAAAAAACTGAAACAAAACCCGATTTTTAGAGTGTCAAGTTCAAAACCGTGCCATTTTGTCAATTTTTTTAACCTAGTGCGGAACATAGCTACAATCATACTGATTATTTTTTTTTTTGGTTTTTCTTTTTCAGATAAATAGAGGAGCCAAATTATTATATTATGATTAATTATTACTTTTTTTCTTCTGTTTCGGATAAATATAAGAGCCAAAATGGACAACACCGTCCAGGCCCAATTTATCGGGAGGGTCAGCTTCAGTGCCATTTTTAAAATGATTAAAATGAATTCAATTTTTTTTTTTCATTTTTGTTTGTAAAAGAAGTTAAATAAAAAGCCTAAAAAATTTAAATATTGTTTTTCATTTATTTTATTGTAAAAAAAATTCCTGAAAATACCACCGGGACCCCTTAAGCGGAAGAGGTTCAATACAGACCTAATAATTCTTCAGAACCCGTGTGAAAAAACATAACTCTAATGGGAGCTAAAAAGATCCGAAAAATTGATATGTACTTGGATACAATTACATTAGAATTGATCTAATACTATGTAAGTATGGTTTATTCGATCCAAAATAAGGGGTGTCCCAACAAGAACGCAAGATTTAAATTTGGCGCCATTCGAAGTGTCATTGTTTGACATTTGAACAGTTGTTATTGTTTGTTAGTAGAAGGTACGAGGTTAGTAAAAATGGAGCGCTACACGAATGAACAACGCATTCTCATTGTGAAATTGTTTTACCAAAATGGTGAAAGTTTTGCGGCTACAGTTCTCAAATTGCGATCAATTTGGGGTCACAATAATGCTCCACAAGAGTCAACTGAAACAAAGAGATTAATGGATTAAGCCAAAACTTTGTCTGTTAGTGATGTAAAGACAACAACTCGCCTTCGACCAGATCGATCGACCGAAAACGTCGCATCTGTACGTGATGATGTCGCTCAAACTCCATCCACCTTAATTCGACACCGAGCTCAGCAAATTTTAACGAAAGATTTGCATTTTCATGCATACAAAGTTCAATTGACTCAGGAACTGAAGCTAGCTGACCATAGACAGCGAAGGGAGTTTGTTAATTGGGTATTGGAGAGACAACATGAAAATGCTGATTTTGCCGATAAAAACATCTTCAGTGACGAGGCCCATTTCCATCTTCATGGCTGCGTCAATAGGCAGAATTGTCGCATTTGGGGTGAGGAAAATCCTGATTCACGAGAAGCAAATGCATCCTTAACGTGTCACTGTGTGGTGTGGATTTTGGGCTGGAGGAATCATTGGACCTTTTTTATGAAAATGAGGCATGTCAAGCGCAAACAGTCAATGGTGTTCGGTATCGTGAAGTTTTTTCGTGCCTAGAATTGAAGAAATGAATGTGGAGGGCACTTGGTTTCAACAAGACGGCGCCACATGTCATACAGCCAGAGAAACAATTCAATTGCTGCATCAGTCGTTTAAATCTTGCGTTCTTGTTGGAACACCCTTTATATTACAGCTGCAATATCGTTCGATAGTGTCACCGATTACGGCACTCGTCAAAGGTTTGGTTCACTTGCGCAACGTAAAACAATTTTATGGCAAATGGAGAGTGAAACTAAATGCATTAAAGAGTAAAACAATTTGTTTGAAAAATGCATCGGGCAAATGTAAACCGTTCGTAGTTTCCGAGAGTAAATTGCTGAGACTTTTCCTTGGAAGTAAGGAAATTCCTTTCACGGATGGTTTAAAATATTTGGGCATTCATTTTTCGAAACTTCTTGAGTTTAATAATCACGCAAGGATTGTTATTGAAAAGGCATATAAAATTCTTTGCATTTTCTCGAAAATATTTTGGAACAAAAATCTCTCGGTGAAGACGAAAATTTTACTATACAAAACGGGCATATGGCCGGTTATTTTATATGCTTTTCAAATTTGGCTTAGTGTGTCTCCTACAGTCATCGAAGAAATGGAAATTTTAGAAAGAAAAGTGCTGAAGTACTGTATTGTTGGGAAAAACTTTGAAACCCGCATAAAGCGTTATTGAAATCATTATACGAGTATATATAATGCAGCAAAAATAACTTCTGTTGGACATTACGTTTTCAACCTAATAAATAATTTTGCGAATAGAGTGCAAAACCCCGATAATCCATATATTTTGCATTTCATTTATTTAAAGAAACAGTTTAAAGTTATTTATGAACATACAAAACTCTAGGTGTTGAATTAGGTATTCATTTTTTGCAATCCTATTTAAGATGTTGATGTTGAATTCAATAAATATAATGATATCTAATTAATCTCGGCGGAACATAAAACGGTATAGGCGACAATAATTCAGAACAATCAATTATACCAGCTGTTATATCGAATACAAATAACAAAGTATGATAAATACGGCAGTATTGCAATGACTGTAAGCCCAGTAACCAGCATCTGGAAATATACGAGGGCACAAAATCACCAAAGTTAATTGAGGAGAGAGCAAATTTCCGAAAGATCTGCTGAATTCTTTCTATGCGGCTATAAGGCTCCAAGCAATGGAACTTACATGGGAAGTATGCACTATTTTTAAGGTATGTGGATCAGTGAAATCGAAATAATTTCTTTTAATATACGCTAGTATGGAATAAGCTTTAGGCAACTTGGTGCTATTATGGGCTTGACAAGCGATTTAAAAACTCTCTCGACGAACAAAAACCTATTCAGAAATCCTACTAGTTTTGCTAAACAGTGCAGAATCCTAAGTCAATTGTTGGAGTCTTCGAGAAAAAGTGCTCTGTAAAATATATGGGTCTACCACCAAAATTGCATTGCCGTGCTCGTATTGCGCGGATGATGCCGGAGTATTATGCGGCACAAAAAATCTCTGCAATAGGAAAGGACGACCAAAACAACTTTTGGGAAATCAAGTCTCAAAAACACTGTTAAAACTGGCATGAACAATTAGAAAGGAGTCCAGATAACCCTAGCCATTGAAATCTCTTTCCATGGCTAGTAAATGTAAATGAGTAAATGCCTTTCAAAATAATAAGATATTTCAGTCAAATTTACGTTCTTGCGAAAACGGACAATTATTCTACAGGGTGGAGCAATAGAACGTGCATATTTCAAAAATAGATTAAATAATAAATACAAAAGATATGGTTAAAATAAATCTAAGGCATTGTAGAGTAATAAATGGAGTTTATTTTTTAAAAATAACATCATCTAAATGGTGACCCTCTCTACGACGGCACTCCTCTAACCACAAACGAAAATCATTGACAACTTCCTTCAGTAATACTGGTGTAATGGCTGCCATTTCACCATGGATATTATCCTTGAGCTGAACGATGTTTCTTGGATGATTACTTTAGACTTTGTGTTTGAGGTATCCTCACAAAAAAAAGTCAAGAGGCGCCAAGTCTGGACTACGTGGAGGCCATGGGATATCACCTCTTTTCGAAATCAGTCTGCCAGGGAACATCTGCTTCACCACCACCATGGAGTCATTTGATGTGTGACAGGTAGCTCCATCTTGTTGGAACCAAGTTCTGGAATTCACTATTCTTGAACTTTCAATTTCTGGAGCCAAAAATCCGTCCAACATCTCAACATAGCGTTCCGTATTAACCGTGACGTTTTGGCCCCGCGCATTTTCGAAGAAAAAAGGACCAATTATTCCTCTGCCAGAGATTGCTGCCCATACTGTCACTTTAGGACTATGCAATGGTTTCTGGTGTTTGATTTTGGGATTTTCACTGTTCCAGTAACGACAATTTTGATGGTTTACGAACTCATTCATAAGGAAATGAGCCTCGTCAGAGAAAACCATATTGTCACAATTGGAAAATCGATTAAGCATTTCATTAGCAAATGCGAGCCTTGTTATGAAGTCAGACTCTTTCAATTCTTGTGTTAATTGCAGGTTATATGGATGCAGTTTAAGATCCAATGTTAAAATTTGTTGCAAACTTCGTCGCGATAATTGTAAGACAGACGATCTCTTGCGAGTCGACATTTGTGGATTTCCTCGTACTGACTCCATAACTCTCTCAACATTGTCTTCGGTCCTAGATGTTCTTGGGCGACCATTTGCTTGTGGTTTAAATGTTGAACCGGTCTCTTCAAAACGCTTTACCCATATTTTAATTAAATTAGCAGTCGGAGCTTCACTAATTCGCCGTAGTCCATGTATAGTCGCCTAGCAGCAACATATAAACGAGAGTTCTTGTAAAATGATGATGCAATATGCACGTTCTATTGCGCCACCCTGTATATCGTAAGCCTCTCTGAGAACCTAATGGTATTTTCATGTTGCCAAACCCCATTTTACGATGTTGACATTAACATTAATTTTTGGAAGGAGCAGAAGAAGTCTCACTTATGAAGTGATATCTTGTAAGCTAACATTTTTCAATTTCCGAACCCAATTAAGCACAATTCTCACCATAGCAAATGAAATACGATTTTGTACAAGAATTATAAGATACTGTTCTTTTTTCTTAACTTCCAACACAAATTATTTGCGAAGCCACAATCGGTTTCGGCATTTTTCTTCTTCCTTTTGTTCCTCAGCGTGATATCACGAAGAAAGCAACAGATGTATTAAATCAAATGCTATTGATTTAACATTTCTGCAGCATACTTTTCATACATTTCAATGTAACCTTTTTACAGTATATTTTTAGGCTGGGAAAAAATAACATCACAGTTCACAATGTGTCGATATTGGTTTCATTACCGTTTTAACCAATTTCTATACTCTTCTCATTTAGAGAAAAAAAAAGGATTCTGAATATCCGCTATGCAATAGGAAACATTATTGAGAAATGAAATTTCTCTACATGCAAACAATTGAAAAGAGGAACAGCAAATCGTTAGCAAAGTAAACAGCGTGACAACAAATACATACATATACATTTACCCACACACTCCCCAGCACAACTGCAAGTACATACGTTCGTAATCATCCAAAGACGTATAAATATCAACAGCTGGAATCCCTGCTAAACTTCACCAGTAAATGCTCTATGTGGGTCTGGTGCCATAACTTCCAGCTTGAGATGGTTTTACGCGTTGAGCAGTTGTTGTTATTTCCTTATGTGCCATTAAGGGACACATTTTGCACTGTTACTGTTCTGTTGCCGTGGCGGTTACACTTCCACATTGTTTAAAGCCTAGCGGCATTAACTACATATCCGTTATAATGCAGGATGATTGAGGTAATGTCTGACCAGCTAAAAATTCATGTATACCCGTAAAATACATACGGGTATATCTACAGTTCCACATGAAACGTCTTGCAATCTCTTTTCAAGTGCGTAAGCATTTTGCAAGGCACTTATACGGGTGCTAAACACGACATTATGCTGTTTTTGTTAATACATCATATAATATGAAAATTATAAATAATCTAGTGATGCTTTTAACAAATGACACTAATAAACTCTACACTTTCATCAAATATAAGGCGTTTTTGCTTTTTGTTTCTTGTTTGTCTTTTGTTGTCTTTAAAAAGTTAATAATTTCTTTGTTTGCACACTCATTACATTCAACACATTTGTAGATTTTTATTTTATAATTATTTTTCTTATGCCAAGTTAGCTGTAGCCGTCTTTATTGCATTTATTGTAGTTAATGCAGCATACGTGTTAGGCAACTTTACAAATATCAAGTTTATTGCAAACTTTTAGGCAAATTTCAAAGAATAAGTAAATTTAAGGCCAAATAATTGTGAGGGTATTTAGGCAGCAAAAGAATTTTGTTTATGTTAAAAATGTAAACATGTTTAAAGAAAAACTGAAAAGAAAGAAAAAAAGAAACAGGAAGTGGGTAAACTGCATGATCCTACGAAATCACCTCAAGCTTGTTAAGACACATATTCTATGTTATACTATCTCTAACTTCCTCATTTCACTTTTTGGTTCCTATTAGTTTCCTAAAGATATTTTGACTTCTAAATAGAGCGGGGAAAACTCTAAGTCATGTCAAAGACAACAGAGCTATTGGTTAAATTTTGCGTACAAAGTTTGTTTTAATAGCGTATTAAATTTATTAAAAATGGAATATGTTCATCCGTGCATTGATATCCTGCAGAAAATGAGCAATACCAGCCTATGTTTTGATAGATCCCCGATATAAACAAGTCGTCAACGTCAGGTGTAATATTTGATCGAAGCTAAAGTTTGCTTTTCTTTTAAATAAATTATTCGAATAGACTTTCATTTAATCGCGAATAACTCTGGTCAGTCTATTTTTTATGTAGCTCCTACATAGAATACCTGTCCAAGCTATATTTTACAGCTTGCAGCAGCCACACCTTTTATTGGAAATGAATTGAAATCTTTTGCTTATATCCTTTGACTGGCTCACGTTCCAATCCTAATCAAAATGAACTTTGTCAACAACTGTTTACATATAGAGCTTCCACAAATGGTGTATCCAATCTTGAATGTATCGCCTTCATAAGACACATTTTCCATTGGAGTTTAATCATAATTAAAATATATGATTTAGTCGAATCAAAAAGTACATTTAAAAAAATGTTGTGTTGGCCTATATTTTAATATAACCTTCATATATATCCAGCTGTGTTTTACAGCTTTCTCAGTGTTTGTCTGGAATTAATTACATTTGTCTATTAGAAAACAGGTTCCATGTCCCGGAAATTACTTTATTTTTGTTCGTTTTTAAGGGCCTTTGATGTTACCTTTTGCAAGATAACAGAAAATACAAATATTTTTGAAACACTAAATAGCGTTTTTGTGTTTTCAAGTATTTCTGGTTGCATTTGCTTCACTTTATTTCACTACAAGTCTTTTTCCTCCCCTCTCTTCATTGATAAAAATCTCCATATAAGTAGTGGCTGTCGTTCATTGAAGAAAACGCTTAAATCTCTCGAACGATTTTAATTGCAAGTCATATTCAAACAGAACACCAAAGTAGGGAAATATGAACAAAATTAGAAAAAATTTCATATCCTGGAAATGACTTTATTTTTGTAGGTTTTTAAGGGCATTTAACAACACTCGCATGATGTCTTTAACAAACGAGCAAATAATAATTATAAAATCACCAAAATACCAAAAATTTTTGAAAAACAAATATGTTTACAACTCTGAAATGAAACGATCATTATCCAAAATAACTTTATATATTTAATAGCGGCTTGTAGCAAGTGATGACTACAATGTTTAGACCAAAAGTTGAAAAATAATAAATTGAAACATATGATCAACAATTAAAGAATTTGTATGTCTTAATGTTTCGTTTCTGAGATTTTAATGCATTTTGATTTTAGCGCTTTTTATTTTAGCGATTTTTTTCTGAAATTTGTTAATGGCAGATTGACGACTTCCTTTTGCGAATGGAGTATTGCTAGTGAAGTATTTTAGATTGAAGATAATTTTTCCCACTTGCAGGCTTCAATTTTTAATTAAGCACATATTTTCGTTTTAAAAATTTTTTCATTTTAGTAGTTTTATGGCTATATACGGTTTATATATTTATACAGAAATTTTCTTGGACGAACATTATACATTTGAGAGCAATTTTATTTCCACAGGGCAGTGTTCGACAAGTCAGGAGTGGTAGTAATGAAGTATGCGTTTTTGTCCTCGAATGCGTACTCCAATAGCAACCACATAATGAGTCACATTAAGTACTAGAGCCTTGCATAAAAATATTCGTATCACTTGTTTGATTTTATCTGTGTATTGCACACATTCCAATATACCATCTGACATTATTTCTTATGATTAACACACGATTAATGTTTAACATCCGAAACCGATGAAATTCTTGAATATCGAAACTTTTATCGTCTCACCATGTGTTGGTTTAAAATTGTGTTTAAAATTAAATTCAATTCTATGAACATTCCATGTTCTGACCTAACCAACCAGCTGGGTCCTTTGCTGTATAAGACGTTTTTAGACTAAGTCACACTTCGTACAGGTACTTCTTCTCACATTGATTTTAAGACCAATCATACTTCATAAAACGTTTAAACTATCAGAGGATTTTTGTTCAAAATTGTTTGACATCTCATTATGGAAACAGCAACAATTGTCTAGTTTAACATGGGTCTCGTTTTATCAGCCTTACTCACGGTGTGCCATCACATATGGGACTGTTTTTAAACGTGTTTGCGACAGCCAGTGCTCTTTTGGGGAACTCAAGCTAATCCCGGAAGGATTAGTCGAAGTACCTTTGAGATAAGAAGAAAATTTCCTCAGGACTTGCTTCCTCTCTCAGCCGAGGTACCTTTGAAGTCACTGGTATGAAGTGATGCTTTAACAGCCTTATTCACGGTATGCCATCACATATGGGACTGTTTTTGAACGTGTTTGCGACAGCCAGTGCCCTTTTGGGGAACTCAAGGTAATCCCGAAAGAATTAGTCGAAGCACCTTTGAGATAAGAAGAAAATTTCCTCAAGACTTGCTTCCTCTCTCAGCCAAGGTACCTTTGAAGTCACTGGTATGAAGTGACGCTTTAACAGCCTTATTCACGGTGTGCTATTACATATGGGAATGTTTTTGAATGTGTTTGTGACAGCCAGCGCCCTTTTGTGGAACTCAGGCTAATCCCGAAAGAATTAGTCGTAGCACCTTTGAGATAAAAGAAAATTTCCTCAAGACTTGCTTCCTCTCTCAGCCAAGGTACCTTTGAAGTCACTGGTATGAAGTGAGCTTCCTACCGGTTAGGAGTGAGGCCTATCTAGACACCTCAAATCGACGAAGAACAGTACTTTCCAAGTTCCCGCATTACCTTTAGCAGACCCTGAAGCAACGCAAGATCTCTAAAAACACGTGTTCGGGCAACCATAGCCAGCACGATGCTACCACGAGGGGTCCTACACTAAGATCAGGCGAGAACAAAATGTTTCTGGGGCCCTTGGTCTCCCGTGCTACCAGATTGGAAGAACCCTCTGGTCAGGGTTTCGCAGACAAACGCTGCTCCAGTTTTGCTATATCATACCTCCCATGGAACTGGTAGTTCATTGTATACGCCATAAATTTTCAACGTCCGAGGAGAAAATATCGACACAACAACAAATGTCATGCTCTTCTAGTCTATTTACCATATCTCTATTCAAAAGACCTGCATGGTAGTACGACTATACAACAGAAAACTCATTATGGAAACAACAATTGTCGGGTTTAACGTGGGTCTCGCTTTGATAGCCTTACTCACGGTGTGCCATCACACATGGGACTGTTTTTGAACGTGTTTGCGACAGCCAGCGCCTCTTTGGGGAACTCAAACTAATCCCAGAAGGATTAGTCGAAGCACCTTAGAGATAGGAAACAGGTCCCCTTGGGAAATTTCCTCAGGGCATGCTTTCTCTCTCTGCCAAAGTACCTTTGAAGTCACTGGTAACTCATTATGGAAAGTCTTCTCGTAACTGAAGCCGAAAACTTCTATGACATTTGATTCCAACCAGATTTTTCAAATTTAAAATTATAAATGTAAAGAGAGCCATTTACCAGATAAATGACATACAAATGAAATATGTGGCTGTTTGACTTTGTGTCCATCCACTTGTTTATGAATTGAAATTGGTAAATGAAAACCAATTTGTTGACTAACGAAATGTTTCATAAGCTGATGTAAATTATTGGTGGTATGAATTGGATAACATTTTTTAGCAAATTTAGGAATAAAAATCCATTTCTAAAATCCTTGAAGCAATAAAAGTTTAACCTTTTTTTGGATCAGAAAGAAAATAGAAGTTTAGCTCTCTAAAACGACACCAAAGTTGTTAAAATTCGATGTTGAATTTGGAAATTATGCTATTTTAAATCAAGTGTTCTTTCCCCCAACATTTGTCGAGGTGAACAACTTCTGGAGACTCTAGAACACGAAACAATTAGAATTCGATTATAAATAAGATGCAATAAGAATCAAAGAGTCTAGTTGATTATGTGCAGCAAATTTAATCAAAATCGAAGATGGTATTGCTCCAAATGTGAGTCAAAAGTCCATAATTCCGTAATTTAAAATCAAAATAATACACAGTTTTAATTCGAATGCACAATTAAAAAAACGACAACACATTTCTATATCAGTTGTCTGATGTCGAATCGAAACTCTTGTGTCTCAAAAGGACACAAATCAAAACGAATTTCCAGTTTCATTAGGCGACTTTCCCTCTTAATAACTTATTCAGGCATTTAAATTCCCACTATACTAATATATTAATAAATTTTTGCCAACAGTTTCAATTTAAAATTCCGATTTCTTTAGTGATTTTTTCTTAGTTCTTAATTTTAAGTCTAAACAAAATAAAAGAACGAATCTCAAGATATTGATAAATCGTTTTTAATCCAAACATTTTCAAAGAAAACATTAAAGCCCCTCAGATATTCTGTTAATAAAACATCACTTACCTATAAAAGGGATTAAAAGAGAAATTTATTATATTTCCGCTTTGTGTTTCCAATGACACCGTTTAAATCTCACTTGGGTTCTGCTTTAAACGCACAACTCTTCAAAACGACACCATCATCATCATCATCATCAACATCATACTTTTATTTATTACCGCTAAAATTTTTTTCCATTTCTTAATTATTTCTTGCTTTAAAGTAAACACTTAAAAGAAAAACTCATTTATTTTCTATATCCTTTCCCACCGGAAATCAAAAGTATTTACTTCTTTAATCCTACTTCCTTGCTGCGAAACAAGTGGTGGAAGTAGACCACGTTTTTAAAAACTTTAACCGAAATATCCGACAAACTGCTCGATACTTTAACCGCAATAACACAGATTTGGATTTGATTTATTTAGCAAAACAAGAGCAACAATGAAAAAGGGGAGACATTTCATTTCATACCGTTTTCAAGCTAAAAACAAACAGGTTCTGATAAGTGAAACAAATGATAACAAAACTCAACTAAAGCGAACAACAACTAAATTTCCGTTAACGTGTTTGGTCTCGTCTACGAAGTTATTATTTCCGCTCGAACAACCGTTTAGGATTTGCAACAAATGCAGACTGAATTCATTGCCAATCAGACGAAAACATCTGTCTCAAGTCCCGTCGTCGTCGACGTCGTTGTCGTATTCACCGTCATCCGTGCTGCTCAATAACAGCGCCGTTAATTGAACCAACGACTGGATAGGGCTTCTTCTCTTGCCGCCTGCTGATCCAATACTGACTACTGCTGCGCGCTTTTACAGTGTGAATTTTCATGCTTTCATCACAATTTGTTGTCCTTTCGCTGCTGTTAGCTGCTGATAAAAGCCAAAGTCGCTCTGTCAAAGGACGCCTTGCTGTTGTTGCCCCACAAACATACTCGTACATATGTACAGCACAAACCTACATACCAATACACCGAGACAAGAAAGAAGCATCAGGATGTTTGTTGAATGTGGTTGATGTTCGAAAATTCGTAAACATCTGTAATGGGGCGCTTTGTTTTCGTCCCATTGAATCGGATGTTAAAGGACATTCATTCACAACAGTGTGCCCGAGTGACGATGGAAGCAAGAGGATGATTTTGCATGCTGTAGCAGTTTTTTTGGGACATGCGCATTGCTATGATTCATCTCATGCCTTTGGAGCAGACGTTATTTCAAATTTTGGAGAAACGTTTTAAACGGCAACGTATAATTTTTGTTGAAATATCAATTAAATGAGATTAGTTTGATTGTTGCTTCAATTAATTTGCTTTCTAATCGATAATACACAATCGCAATTTGCAAAGGATTCGATTATCCTGGAATCAATATGTATGCCAGCTACCTAGAATGCCAAACAGAGTACTTATTGTTAATGATGTTCTTAAACTTTTTTTACCTGTTCCCTATAGAGGACAACACCTGACTAACACACGTGAACTAGAACTGTAATTCTTGGTGAAATTAAAAAATGAAATTAAAGGAATAAAATGTATAAAAATCACATAATCACAGCATTCCTCATCGCTCGTCCACTAAGCATATGTCTGTTTGTTCAAATAGATACTAACATCTTATCCTAATCCCTTAGAAGATGACGAGAATGTCACTATAAGATTATCGAAGTCTTTGCGATTATGGCCACTCTTTTTGTTCATGCATTCAATGCAGACCAATAGTGCTGTGTTGGAGAAAGATCATCTTCTTAAAAATTCTATTAGGTTATGAATAAAGTCTTCATTTTTATACCTTTGCCCAAATGGGTGAAGTTATATCTGTGGTCACAACCCGTAACAGCCTAACTCGAGTTAGGACACAATTGAGTTATTAGCACCATCGTATTCAGCGTATCTAAATTTATTTGCTCTAAATTTTTCACGTTTGTATCTCTTCTAGGAAGGCAATTAATCCTAAAAAACCTAATAGCTTAAGTTATTTTTCAAAATGACTGTTTTGGCATAACTGCCTAAGTCAATTTAGAATTACAACAAATACAAACATTAATTTTTCATCATTGCCTAAATCAACTTAAGTCGTTAATCCAAAAAAATAACGAAACAATTTTATTTTCCCAACTTGAGTTAAGCTCTTATTCCGAATTACAATTTCGTTTTTTGATAAACATAAATTAAGTTAAGGTCTTTCTCCAAACTTAAAGTTTTTTATTTAATCTGGAATAATAGCCTAACTCAACTTGAACTTTTTGACTTTCTTTCGTTCAACAAATCATAAGAGCCTAAGTGTCTTTTTCGATAATATCTTTTGACTGCGAGAATAAACAACTATTTTTGGTTAACAACTAAGTAAAGAAATTCGTTTCCTTGGAATCTGTAGCAAAGTTTTCCAAAAACACCTTCTCCTGATTTTCAGTGAAGATTCAAAACTTTAAATTCCTGTACTGAAAATATTGAAAAACAGACTTAGGCTGTTATGGGTTGTGACCACAGATATATCATTTGATATACTAAATGTTTTTTCGTACTAAATGTTTTTTTTATGAGTTTTTAAGCCTATTATCTGGCTGGCTGATTGGCTGGAAAACTCAATAACTGTTGTAAATCGTAAAACTTGGCACATTCCAATGTTTTCCTAAATTTTAGCCGGGCCATATCGAACCGTCACTCCCAGACCAATTGACTGATTTTCCGAAATCCAATTTATTCTCTATAACTCTTCATTCGTAGACTGCAGAAACTTAGTAGTTTATAATGCTTTGACCCTTCTGGTTTTCTTGTTCTCAGGTAGCGACTGAAATAGACATATCTTATCTATTATAAGCCGCCCGTAGAAAATAATTCCAAACGTTTCAGTATTCTGCGCATCTCCTCCAATTCGTCACACCAAGCTTCGACAGTATTTCAAAAGCCTAGTCCTTCCAACGGAGTTTTGGTCGCCCTCTTCTGCGCCGTCCATCGAATTCGTTGTCGAAAACTTTCCGTGCCAGAGCATTTCGGCCCATCCGCACAACATGACCCAGCCAACGTAATCGCTGTATATTAACGCGTTTGACCACGTCGATGTCGGTATATAGCTCATTCATGTCATTGTTCATGCGACGAAGATACTCTCCGTTAACGATGATGGGTCCTTCTATTTTCCGGAGTATTTTCCTCTCGAAAACTGCCAGTACTGATTCATCCGTTTGCGTCATAGCCCAGGATTGTGCGCCATGTAACAAGATAGGTAGAACCAATGTCTGGGACAGTGGGATTTTTCTTTGTCGAGAGAGGGTTTTATCATTGAATCGCTTGCTTAGCCCATAGTAACATCTGTTAGCAAGCAATACTGTACTCTTTATCTCCATGCTGACATCATTCGTTTTGTTCACAGCGGAACCGAGGTAGATGAATTCTTCCACCATTTCAAAATTATAGTTGTCAACGTTCAGACAGCGTCCCAAACGAATAGACTCTTTGTTTGTTAAAACCAATAACTTTGTTTTGTCCTCGTTTGCCACCAGACACATTTTCGCTGATTCCTTCTCAATGATTGAGAAGGCTGCAGTAACATCTCGCACTTTTTGGCCAATAATGTCTATGTCATCTGCATATGCGAGTGCGGCAATTGTAATAGAGCCACAGTTTCCACGTATGCTTCCTTACCCTCTCCATATGAGCTCTTGGATGACAACTGCGAGAGCCTTATTTATCTATGGCACGTCAATGTAATAGATGTAACTTCCTCACTCAACAAAAGTGAACCAATTTTAGATCGAAATTAACTCAAATTGAGTAAAATGAATATCCATATGGTTTCCTTACTCAAGAAAGTGTCTTCGTACTTAAAACAAGTATGGAAATTATTCGACGAAATTTTGCGTACTTATTTTAAGTAAGTGCTATTTTCATACCAGTTGAAATCAAATGACTTTTAGTCAATTTAAGTTTTATTTACTCTTTTTAAGTAAAAATTTACTAGCATTGAGTAGACTTAAGTAAAAAACAAATTCCTTTGCACCCCATAAATAAGATATGAGAGAACTTCTTATATTCAGTGAGCTTACAAGTATTCTATTTTTAGACTGACTCAAGGGGATATACAGTTTAGCGACGATTCCGAATGTAGCAGTTTGAGAAGCATTTACCAGACTTGTCCATTGCTCGACTACCCGAAGTGTCTTGTCAAACACATCGAGGTAATCGCCACTCAAATAATGACAGGTGGCTGTATGCGGGATTGAACCCGGACTCATACGTATGATAGGCGCGTGTACAAACCATCGCGCCACGGTCGGCCAATTGAATAGATTTGGTATACTTATTTTGAGTATGTTTTCAAATCAAATATAGAACGAGTGTTTTTTCTTTTTCACTGCTCGTAAAGTGTCCACATATTGCAGGCATATACATATCCTTCAATCATGATCCTTATAATGTTTCTGTGTTTTGTCATAATCTGGGGGAATTCCGTTTCTTTTTGCTTCTTCTGTGTTTTAATAATAATACTTCGCAAATGAAAAGCTTAACACCAGAGGCTGCGTACAATAACTAGACTGGCATAAAACAGTTGACAAATGTTATCTACTTAGATGGGACTCATTGTTGGTAGGGTGTCATGCACGTTACTTTTTTAAACGCCTTATCGTATTACTTTTCTAAACACCTCACCAGCCGCATGTGCCGCGATGTTGCCATGGAATACTTGACCTAGGTCGAAAGTAGTCGTCTACTTGGGAAATTCTACAAAAGATTCCTTTGTGGTTACTATGAAGTCAAGTGAATAACAATCAGAGAGCCCAAACTATCAAAAAAAAGTTGTCAAGTCTATATTGGCTTGTCTTTCGACTCGGTCATATGGGCCCTAAGTAGCTTAATAGTTTTTTTTTTCAATTTAACGTCACGAACCTTTCTACAGCGACCTTGGAAGACATTGAAGAGTTCTTTACAGAATGGCAATACCACAATTAATATACTTTATGAACATTTCAGTAGGTTTATGCAGTAGCTGTATTAAATATTTGCCATTTACCAATGGCAAACACGCAATCGACAATAAATAGATATGACCCACAGCAGAACCACACTTTTTGGAAATTACCAAATATTCGGATATTTGCTTAAGCATTTTAAAATTAAGGTCAGTCGCAATTCATTTGTTAAACGCTAGCAATTAGTATTAAAAATGATAGAAAGAAAACCAGCAATAATAAACAAAACCATGAACGAAATTAATCAATTACATTTTATGTTTGATGTCCTTACAAATACGAGTAGTTATTCTGCAACCAAGTGTTTGAATTTCATTCCCAAGGGTATTTTTTTCTGGCAATGACAAAATGAAATTTTGCACCTTAGAAATATGCTGTAATTTATGACAGGAATTTCGCGTCCTTCCAATTTTCTTTCACTATCTATCAAAAGTAGTATCAACGTCGTCATCATCATCATCCCCATCACCATCAGTGTTACTCTTTCTATGAAACAACATCAAAAAAGGAAAAAAAAACACAGAATCATCATGCATCAGTTTTCTGCTTGCTCATGTATTTTGGCTCTGGCCAAAAAAAAGAATCGCTTCAGTCAAGGTCACTAGAACTGCTACTTGTCGATGCATATGCAAGTCAGATTGCACTTGACTCCTGCAGTCTCCCATAAATATGCACACGCGTCGAGGTATTTGTGCACTTGATATCCTTAACTTAACTTATGCACAATACGAATATTACAATGAACGTGCAAGGTGGGAGGACGCTTGATGGTGTCTACTCTGTGTTTATCCTCTCTCTCTCTCAAATGCTTGCTTTCAATGGTAAGACGATGTGATATTTATTCTAATGCCCTTGCTATGTTTTCTGCGAAGGGACTCTATATCAATATGCTCTATTATATTATATCGTCTGTTGTCCTTTTCATTTTTTCTTAGTGTAAACCTTATTAACTTTGCAGTTGTCCTTAGTTATAAGTGCGTCCTGAGGACTGTAGCAGTAAGACATTCCAGCCTGAAGATTGAAGAGTTCAAGTTATATTTATGAATAGAATTTAACGACAATTGATATGTATTGTATTATCGCATATAGAGACGTATAAATGAAGTGACTTTGCCGGGATAGATTACTGAGGCTAAGTTCAATGTTAATAAACGAACGTAGACACATAAATGTGTAATACACGTATCATAACTATATCTTTATGATATGCACTATGTGCCCACACATACAAATTTTAATTTTTCTAATAATTTTAAGTTTTAAAAATTGTAACAACGCCTGACAAACTTTAATGACTGTACTAGAATAGAAATATAAGCTATAGTAAAAAGAAATTCATTCGCCGATAGATGGCTTTAGTAATCTGCATCTCGTGTTGTGTAAATGCTATCGAGTGGCGTTAAAAAAAAGAAATTTTGTACTCATAAAAACTACAGGGTGGGCCATATGAGTGTTGGCGATTTAATTCTTCAATTTCTCGGTAACGCGCGGTGCGGAGTGGCGGGGGGATATGTTGTTCGCTGCGCCGCTTCCTGGAAATTTAGTCGCCATGGTGCCGTACACGGGAGTGCAGCGTGCATTTTGTGCCCGAGCGTATTACGAAAACAATAAATCAGTGATTACTGCACGACGTTTGTATCGGCATGAACACAGTTTACACGATTTAAGTGAAGTTCCAAGCGCCAATGTGATACGAAAA
>JAHXMU010025421.1:396379-440688 GCA_019455685.1 Philornis downsi
CCCGATGATGCCAATAACCGACTTAACTTTGTCAATTTGATGCTAGAACGGTTCAACAATTTGAACAACGTGATTTTTAATGATGAGGATCTCTTTGTAAAGTTCTATTTACGAAAATTCCCCTATTTATTTCCAAATTGGGAACGTTTCAATGTCAAAAACATTACAAACGTATAGACAAATTAATTTTCTCTGGAGTAAATTTCACTTGTTTCCAACGTTCACTCAATAGCGTAATGTTGTCTTCTCTCGCTCTCTTCTCCAACACGGAACTTTAACAGTTAACCATTTTCTAACGTCATATGTAATGGTATTCATACATTATTGATCAAATTACTATATAGTAACCAAAATATGTAAAGTTATGGCGTCGTTGAGTAAAAAGAGTAACGAAGGGATCGGAATCATCTTACTCTCTTGTCTCTATAATAAAGGGTGTGCAAACAAGAATGCAAGATTTAAATGACTGATGCAGAAATTGAATTGTTTCTCTGGCTGTATGATATGTGGCGCTGGCACGAAAAAACTGATTATTATTTCACGATACCGAACACCATTGACTGTTTACGCTTGACATGCCTCATTTTCATAAAAAAACGGTCCAATGATTCCTCCAGCCCAAAATCCACACCACACAGTGACACGTTGAGGATGCATTTGCTCGTGAATCACTCGAGGATTTTCCTCACCCCAAATGCGACAATTCTGCCTATTGACGCAGCCATCAAGATGGAAATGGGCCTCGTCACTGAAGATGATTTTATCGGCAAAATCAGCATTTTCATGTTGTCTCTCCAATACCCAATTAACGAACTCCATGCGCTGTCCATGGTCAGCTGGCTTTAGTTCCTGAGTCAATTGAACTTTGTATGCATGAAGATGTAAATCTTTCGTCAAAATTCGCTGCATAGTGGATTTGGAGACACCAATTTGCTGAGCTCGGTGTCGAATTGAGGAGGATGGGGTTTGAGCGACATCATCACGTACAGCTGCGTGATGATGATTCGGTCGATCGACTTGGTCGAAGGCGCGTAGTTGTCTTTATATCACTAACAGACCCAGTTTTGGCAAATTTATCCATCAATCTCTTTACAGTGGACTCTTTTGGAACATTAGTGTGACCCTAAACAGATCACAATTTGCGAACTGTAGCCGCAAAACTTTCATCATTTTGGTAAAGCAATTTCACAATGACGCTTTGAATGGCGCCAAATTTAAATCTTGCGTTCTTGTTGGGACACCCTTTATTTTCAAAGGAAAATAATGTGCCTATACGTTCACATCGTCTTTGTCAATGCCCATTCGTAAGCTAGATACTTTCAAACTAATATCCAAAAATGTATTTCCTCCCTCGTAATAATGTGTCAAAAAATTACAATACAGTCCAATGTAACTACAATTTGTTGACGATTTTCGATCTATTTTTTAGAGCAATGTTTTGGATGATATTGAAAATTCCACGTAAAACGAATGCGATGCAAAATCAGACTCTTATTATTCTAGGACATCCTCTGGCTGCTGTGAACGAAGATTATATATAACAAAATTATATACATTTATCAATTCCTTATAGCGGAAATTGGAAAGTTTTTGAAATCTACAGATTACAGAGATTATGCATCACGTTCTGAGAGACAAATTGTAAAAAGTTTCGATAGTATAATGGAAATAGTTAAGTCCGACCATTATCTAAGCACTTTTTCAATTGCCGAGGAGCTAAACATTGTATGCAAACCCGGTTTGAAGTCACTTGTTTAAGTTTGGATACATAATGAATCTTGGTGAATCTATGAGTGTCACACGAGGTGACAAAAAAAATCTCATAATTTCAATTTCCACTTGTGAATCGTTGCTGAATCCCAATAAAATCAAACCATTTTCTGAAGCGGATGGCGACTAGTATTGAAAAATATGTCACTTACGACAAAGTCAAACAGTCAGGATTGACAGTCAGTGATGTTTTGCTGTGTGTTTAGTCGAATCAGTAGAAAATCTTCTGACTCGCCAAAAGTTCCGGGAGTTTGGTTGGCAGGTTTTTATTCATCCACCTCAAAGTTCGGAACCAATTGATTACCCTGTCTGTGACAAATGATTTTGCCAATGAAAAATTCGCCTCAAGAGGTGCAAACTAGGCGTGATAAAAAAAAAACGGTTTTTTTCAAATTTCGTAAGTTATGTATGTTGACAATATCAGCCATTTTGGATTGTCAGTTTGTTTTTGACAGATAAAAAGGTTAGTCGTGTTTTGGTGTGCTCTTCGATTTTTAACTATTCGCAAAAATGGATCAAAGAAGCTGTATTAAGTTTTGTGTAAAAAATGAAATTAAATGTGCAAGGACATTTGAAATGTTGACTGTGGTGTTTGGCGAGTTTACTATGAGCAGAATACAAGTTCAAATGTGGTAAAACCGGTTTAAGGAAGGCCGAGAAGATGTCAATGACGATGCTCGTCCTGGACCGAAAAAAGCACGTCAAGTTCGGTCAAATGTGAAGGTTTTGCTTACTGTTTTCTTCGATTGCAATGGCGTAGTGCATCATGAATTCTTACCACAAGGTCGTACGGTCAATAAGGAATACTGCCTTGAAGTTATGCGCCGTTTGCGCGAAGCAATTCATCAGAAACGCACGGAATTGTGGAAAAACCAATCATGGATTTTACACCATGATAGCGCACCAGCTCACACATCGATGCTTGTGCGTGAGTTTTTGGCCAAAAACAAAGCCGCAATCATGCCTCAACCACCGTATTCACCGGACTTGGCCCCCGCTGACTTTTTCCTCTTCCCAAAACTGAAGAACCGATAAAAGGAAATCGTTTTGCTACGATTGAGGAGATAAAAGGAAAATCGAAACAGGAGCTGTTGGTGATAACAAAAAGCGCGTTTTAGAAGTGTTTCGAGGGTTAGAAGAAACACTGACACTAGTATATTATATCTGAGGGGGACTACTTTAAAGGAAATAAAATAGAAATTGATGAATAAATAAATACTTTTTGAAAAAAAATTGATAATAACGGTTACTTTTTGATCACACCTCTTATTTAACTTAATTTATATTTAACTTAATTCAGGTCTGCAAAAATATTGGATGTCTTTTATGCGCTGCATGTGAAGAATAACTCCAAGTATTTCAATCTACTGCCTTCCATTTTATTACCAAAAAAAACTCTTACGAATTCTGAAAGAAAATTACATCAAATTTACACTAAACCGCTTATCACTAAAAATATAGTATATCACATAAAGTATTTTTATTGTCGCAATCAGTGTAGAAATGTAATTTTGGCAGCACAATAAAAAAATATTTTTACGAGATACCTTACTTAAGATCCCACTGTATGGCTCCAATTATACATGCAGGATTCTGTATCAGAAATTATGCTCAAAAATACTTCAACTATTTATGTATAAAATTTCATCAAAATTGGGCAAATTCAAAACTGTTCTCCAGTCCTCCAATTTGTCAGACCAAGTTTTGACAGTGTTTTTTAAAAGCCTGTTCTGCCAACGGATTTTTGATCGTCCATCGAATTTCGTACTGGGGCGATTTGATGTAGTTAAAGCAATCGCTGTGTTTTGAGAGGCTTGACCACACCGATGTCGGTAAACAGTTCATGTCAGCGTGAATTCAGCTTTAATTGAATTTTTGGCCATCAAAATAACTTTTTGCATTAAGCCGCTTGCTAAGCCCACAATCGCTTGCTATCATGTCTTTGTAAGCAATACTCTTTTACGGCGAAAGATTGAAAGAAATGGCAGAAAATGGTTTGTTTTTTTAACGAAAATGTATTAAATTATTTTGATGGCATAATAGTCAGTTCAGTAGCCACCCACAAGGTTGAAGTATTTCAGAGTACGTGAGAAATAAGCATTCCGACCCTTTTATGAAAGTTAATTCTGTTTAGCAAAACTCCCCAATTTATTTCGATATAATCAATGATCATTCGCAAGCTACACTCGTTCAAACCAATATTCAAAAATGTACTTTCCTTCCTCCTTATAATCTGATAAAGAATTCCAATACAGTCCAATGTAGAGGCAATTTTTAATGCTTTTTTTAAACCTGTAATGTTTTTTACAATTTTTACTACATATTTATTCTGTAAAACTTGATAAGATGGTACTGATCAATCAACTACGTTTTGGATGGTATGAAAGCAAAATCTACATCAAACATAATTTCCGGAAACATAGTTAGGGTAGCTTGACTTGATTTGAAATGCAAAATCAGACTTTTTCTTACTGCAGGGAAGTAACATTATAAATGACAAGTTTAGTTTATCAATTCGCCATATCTGAAATTTGTAAATGGAGTTTCAACACGAAAAGTCGGCATAATAACGGCCTTTATGCATAATAAGCGGTTACAATTGAATGATAACATTGCAATTTGCCAAAGGACATTTTTTAAAACGTTGTTGATTAATAATTTAAAACTTACAAATATGCCAGACTCCAATTTCATAGATTTCATAAAAGACACCATAGCTAATTAAACAACCACTCACATAGTTGTTGATTAGAAATTGTAAAATAGTAGATGTTGCTGTAGTGAACCAATTACGTGGTAAAGTCCGCTGGTTCGATTTATAAACCAATACTTATGCGGTAGTTTCTTATTCAGTACACCCACCTCGGGGTTGGAACAGTGTCTCTCCTAGTTATTTGCTTTTGTATATATCACATTGCTACACAATTTTACAACCATGAAGCGTCATTGTTTTGATTTACCTACAGAAGTCCGAAGTCCGAAGGGATTATTCAATGCGCCATTTAAAGACGTTTAAAATTTGTCAACACAAAATTAAAAAAACTAAAAATTAAAAAATGTTTTCAATTGATGTTTTCATTTTGATGGGAGTAAACTTAAATGAAATATGGTCGTTTGACGAACCTAAATTCACACATATATTTGGAATAAAGTTGCTAGTATATCAAAAGAAAAAATCGGATAGCCTTAGAATGATGTAAATGTGTAATAATGAAAATGTCATAATGAAAATTACTAAAACGTACTTTTTCTGAATTAAACATTTCAAAATCTTTGTTGTAATCCAAATTGTTAACATAGCGCTAAAAATTACTTTTGTATATATATGTATATTTTTGGAACATTGTTCTCAAACTTACAATAGTAGTTTTAGAATTATGACAAAAAGATACGTGAAACAAACGTAAAATCGTACTAACATTTTAGAAACTTAATATTGAGGTACAAACCAACTAAAGAAATATACAACATAAAAACCAATAACAAAATAAAATACCGTTCCTATCCCCTTAAGAAAATTAACAATATTATTCTGTAAAATAAATCGGATAGTGAAACGTCTTTTTAAGATAAGACAAACAGTTTTAGTATTAAACTATATTCGCATTATTGCTCAAAGCTCTTATTTTGTGTCAAACATTTGAAACCGTGTGAAGCCTTTTCAGAAGTTTTGTGTTCTTAATGCTGAAGTTGTGGTATTCAAAGCTCGAATCTCGTAAAAAAAATTCGACTCAATATTTTATTAATTTTATAACGTTTAACGTTTAAATACGTTTAATTAATTCTCTCAACATTTTTATTTGTTCGTTTATTTACAACTGCCAAATTTTTAACAGATTTGTTTGACAGATCTAACAATATCTATGTAGAAGTTTACAAATGCTTGTTGTCGAATTTTAAACAAATTGACTACAAATAGAGTTTTATCTGTCTGATTGATCAGTTAGTTAGTCATCCCCTTTATTGTGAATAGAAAGCCGATGATAATTGACCAAACTTCAGTATTGTGTATAATAATACTTTCAGAAATAATGTTTTCAACCATATTTTGTAACAAAACATATTTTTTAAGGTAATTTACTCACACGAGAAATGTATGGCAAAAAAAGCATATAGCACAGCTGACGACTTGCGAAGCCCATTATGATTGTAGACTCTTATCTATTTGTTACAAGACAAAAATTTTCTATTTATTAAAATTAATTATGTTGGCTTTGCTTTGTCTCGAGAAACATTTTTGCCAATTCTTCAATTTAAGCATGTGGGCTTTGCAATTTTGTGTATGTGTAACAACTTTCAATCGAAACTTGATTGATCTATGCGAATACATTGCCTTTGAAAAGGAAGCCTCTAGTTTTCAAACAGCTGCTATATCTCAGATGATCTGATCGTTTCTTACGGACGGCGTCCACTATGTTTGCGAAATTGATGCCAGCGGCTCTATGCCGCGTCTAACCCTGGTGGCTTAAAACTCTACAGTGAATATGCGATTTTTTTCTGTCATCGCGTGAAGTTGCATTTGAGCTGTATTTTTGTAAAATTTTCGGAGGAATGTTAAGATATTTTTTTTTAAAAAATCCACAAATAATTTAGTGAATTGATAATTCATAACACTTTTGACAAGTGTTTGTGTGTGTTTCCTCCCCGACAAACTGCCGAAGAAAATTGTGAACTAAAAGTGGCTGCTTCGCATGAATCGACAAGAATTTTACAAACATGTCACAATCTGGTCAAAATATTGTAAGTTCATTTCTGCTGCGTCCAGTGTTCAATACAGTTTAATGTATTATTATTTAATATTTGTGTCACCGGCGCCTGCAATTGTTGTTAATTTTTGTGCGAGATGCCACCGGCTGCTGCATGCGCAATAAATACAAGTTATTGTTCGTATGAAGCAAACAGCATTTATTGCTTAGATAGATGTAAAAGAATATTACGCCGGCTATAATTATGAGTGAGTGGTGCTGCGCTTTGTTGTTGTGCTTTCTTCGTCTGCCTTGTGTGAATCCTTTTCCCTGAAGGTGTGAGATTGTCAGACGGCCTGGCTGATGCGATTGCAACTTTTATTTGGTCGCAAATGGCCCAATTTTTGTGTTGTAGTTTGTTATGGCCACGAGAGCTCTCGTTCATCCTCAGCATAACAAAAAAAAAAAAAAAAAAAAAAAATATGTGCCACTATTTTGGCAAGTCATTGCCTGTGTTTGCTTCAAAGCAAATGATACACGTATTATGTGGCTGTGAGTAACAACCGTACATTCTATAGATATTTTGGTGTCGCAGTCATTCATTCTTCTGGTCGGTCACTGTCCGCTGCAGATAGATAAGCTTCCTTTTCAGAAGGTTTGCTCAAGGTGCCGCTAAAAACGCAGATTTTAGGGAGTATTTGCTTCAATTGCTTTTGAGAAACGTTCCAAGAAAAGGCTTCCAAGTTTACTCTATTTAGATGCACAATGTGGAAATTATCAAAATGAGTACAGGGGACGAAGCTCGATTGCTACGAATTTAAAATGTTGTAATTTTGTAAATTTTAATTTATTTAAAAATTTCAGTATATCATAAAGAAAATTAAAAATTTATAATAAAATATGTTATCGTTCGATGCAGCCACCTTTAGCGTGGATAATAGCATAGAATCTGTTCGGTAAGACTTCACGGCCGGCACAAATGTGGCCTAATGGTATTTTGTTCAATTTCTGGTAAAGGGCAATCTTTAAGGCGTTGACCGTTTGAAAACCCCATTGGATTTAGGTCCAGAGAATATGGTGTCGATTGTTGTGAGGAGATGAAGTTAACAATTTTCTTGTAAAAACTATTCGCAGACTTTATGGGCTGGTGCCGAGTCTTGCTGAAACGTCCAATGGTTTCAAGCGAATTGTTTACGTGCCCAGGATTATTTAAATTTTTTCCATGACAGATTTATTGCTGTATCTTTACGTTCTGTTCAATGAAAAAAAAAAAAAAAACAATCGAAAGGATAAATAAAAGATAGTTATTTATTATTTGTGTTATAAATTGTTCAAAGTGTCTACATTTAGTCCTTGAATCAAATGAATACGTTTATAAGGCAATAAATATAGTCTTATTACGCATCGATTTTGAAATGTAAAATGATATCATTGACGGTAATATTAACATCTTCGCTTCAACAACCATTAACCGACGTATGTAAATTCGGTAATACAAAAACTTAAAAAATAAAAGATTTTACAACTTTTTAGGGACAAAATTCTGCATTCCAAAGAAATTGTGGTATATTGACGTCTTTAGTACCGGCATTTGTCGTTAGAAAGTTAAAGAATCTCGGCGCAGGCTAAAACTCTTTCGAAAGAAAATCGACTCTGTATAGGCACTCGGTTCCAACAATATGAATTTTCCATCAATCTTCTTCTTCTTTATATACATATATAATTCTACTGTACGGGCGTTGTCAGTGAACTCCTCCTAAACGGCTGGACCGCTTTGCATAAATTTTTGTATATGCGTCTGGGTGGTGCCCGGGATGGTTTAGATTTACAATTCGGTCCAATTGGACAAAGGGGTGTGGTACCTCCCATACAAACAAAAAATTAAAAATCAATTATTTCTGGTCCTGCTTACGGTATTTGAACAAAATTTGGTGAGTAGGTTTGGTGTACATATCTTAAGTGCCACTGCAAATATGGGCAGGATTGGACAATGGGGCGTAGTACCTCCCATACAAACCATAAATTAAATATCCAATATTTCTGCTCCTGTTTACGGTATTTGAATAAAATTTGGTACATCGGTTTGGTGTACATATCTTAAGTGCTGGTGCAAATATGGGCGGGATTGGACAATGGGGAGTGGTACCTTCTATACAAACCACAAACTAAAAAACAATTATTACTGCTCCTGCTAAAATTTGAAGACAAAGTAACGTTTCCCGGGTCGGCTAGTAGCTTCATAAAAATATATATCCAAGAGTAAATGCTATTAAATGCGATTGTATTGGTCAATCCAGAAATTATGAACATCATATCTAAGACCGTCTAATTTTAAAGAAACAGATGCTTAGACTTGCAAAAACTTGTGAGGATCTCATTCCAATTCGTATGACATATGAATTGGAGTATTATAGTCTTTAATTTTCTGCAATATATCTATCTATAAATCCATATATTCACTAATGACGGTATTCACAAATGGTCATAACTTTACAAATTTCCATTTTAAAAAATTATAGTGCACTGAAGCTGCTTTCATCACTTTAAATGAAAAACCATCACAATTACGGACAGACATACATGGATATCATAATTTTATGAAACTGGTTATGCATGAAAACATTTTGGTTGTTCAACATCGATGTCGATATCATCGGCACTATCGGTTGCACCATTACCATTAAATTCAGTAGATTTACAAAATTCTACATGAACACAAAAAACAAAATTTTCTATCTTTTTAAGGAAAAGATTCTGCATTCCAAAGAAATTGTGATACATTGGAATCTTTTGTATCGACATCTGTCGCTAGAAAGTTAAAGAATTTCGCATAAACAAAAACTTTTTCGAAAGAAACAACGTCACTATATAGGAATTTGATTCCATATATGTAATATTTGGCAGAATTCACAAAATGTCATAACTTTACAAATTTCAATTTTAAAAAATTATAGTGCACTGCTGCTTCCATCACGTTAAACTTTGTAGAAAAACAATCACAATGGATACCTTAAAGTTATATGAGACTGGTTAGGCATGAAAACAATTTAACTGTTCAAGATCGATGTTGTTATCATCAGCACTGTCGCTTACGCCATTTGATTAGTTGACTTGTCTTTAAAAATTGCTCAATAAAAACGTTTCTTAACCTTCCTCATTGCTACACATACAATATACGAGTATTCTACAGTTATTGTTAGACCCCTCGATTAAATAGGCATGTATTTCAACATTTCTAAGAGAAAGGAAAATGATTTAAAAAGGAAATGATAATAAATTAAGGAAAAACCGCTGAGAATATAAATATCTTCATTGTTTTGTATTATACATGGAAATTCAAATTAAATGAGTCGTTATGTCGAGTTGTATTTAAAAAATATTTAATCAATATAATATGTAGTTGTGCCGAACTACTTCCTGTTATTATTTAGAATACAAACCAATATTTTTAGGAAGTGTATAGAGGTCACAGTGTAATATAAAGATTGGAAAACCTGGATTTATATCATTTGTTGTGATTGTTGTGATTGTACCCTTGTGTATCAAACCGTTTGTACGAAGTTAGGCGCAACAGTAAAATGGGAATACTTTCATTTAAATGAACAGTAATGGCAAAATTTTCTACATAATACACAAAAATTCGCTTTATTTGTAACAATTAGTTGTTTCCTTCTTTCGTTTCCTGATATTCTTTTAGCTTTTGTATAAAAAATCGCAAATAATACTATACGTAAAATGCGCATTTTCTTTCTGTAAACGGAAATTTATTTCTTCAGTCGATTACGAAAATTGATGGTGACAACAACACCCGTGCAATTTGTTTGGGCCTATTAGGCTTTAAGCAGCTTCAAGGCTGTAAAAATATTTCCCGCAAATATAGAACATCTGTATAAGATTTGCACCGATTCTCAACTAGTATTGTTTCTGGACCATTAAGGCATTATCCTATTTTCGAAATGGCGTCTATGGAATTGGAGGCAATGTTTTATCGAAAACGTAATATAGTTTACGCTTTTGTACGCCATCGTTTGTTCGTGTTATGCAAGCAATCGGTAAGATTTTTATCGCGAAGAGAAACTTAATGGACAAATATTTAACTATTTGACAGAAAAGAAGGCTGAGGAATTACTTTATTACGGCTTGTGCGTTATTAGTAATCTCGTTGTACAATTTATTAGCATGATCACTCGTCATGAAGATGACGTTGTCCATTGTGAATGTCATGAAGATGACGCTGAAGATGACGTTAATTGCTTTTATTTTTATTCATCTCATTGCACTTAAGTGATCTTGAACTTGATGAAAATTTGGCAGCGATTTCCGTTCTATGCAAGAATAGAATATAATAGAATATAAGATCCTCATTAACGTCCGGTACACACTTCTATAATGAGTTTGTTTGTAAACAATGGCATGAATGCACTGCAATTATTTTGGTTTTCCAATTGGTTTTTCTTCCCTCTCTCTTTTGCAGTTAGTTCGTGTGCAATCGCCTGAAGGCATTAAACGAATTGAAATTTCACCTAAGGCCAACCTTAAAGAACTTTTTGACTCTGTCCAGAAGGCACTAAAAGTCGATGGCTTTGGATTATTTAAGGAGCGAAACTTGACAAAGGAGGTGAGTAAACACAACAGATATCGGCAAGATATGTATATTTTGTTCATTGTTTGTCTAAATATATGCTCTCTGTTTCTGTAGATCTATTCACATTCACAGCAACAAGTTGGTTCGTTATTGAAACATGGCGATATGGTGTATCTCAAACAAATCGCTGGTACTTCCTCAAGAGTAAGGATTTTCAGTATAGATTACTCTACATATCAAGATTTATAATCATTCATTTCGTTATTTAGCGTACTAGTACAACTGCAATCGATAATTTTGAAAGCGTTTCAAAAATCGCTGCAGCCAATAATTATAAATTCTCCTCAAATGTAAAAGAAGACGAAGTTGATCAAATGTTAGCAAAAGAAAATGGTTTAATCAAAAGGGATAGAGATAACAAGTTGTAAGTACAAGATCCGCTGTATTGTAGTTTGAAAATATTTAGCTTACACAGTTTTCTCCTATGTCAGTTGACAAGTTACGTTACATTTAAAATTGAGCAAACTTAATTTCCTTTTACTCCCTTAAGATGTCGCCACGCTGCTAATGGCTGTTGTGTACATTGCTCTCCTTTAGAGCCCTACGATGAATCGTATCTCAAGGATCAAAAAATTAAACATTTATCATTTCATTCATATATACGCAAACAAACGTCGGGCATTGATCGTGGCAAATATATGGTATTCGATGATATTAATTGCCGCATCAAAAGTGGTTGTCGCGAGCATCCGCCATGGCCGAAGGGTATATGTTCAAAGTGTCAGCCATCGGCCATTACATTAAATCGCCAGATATATCGACACGTGGACAATGTTATGTTTGAGAACACAACAATTGTGGAGAGATTTTTGAATTACTGGCGTACAACGGGACACCAAAGAATGGGATTCCTCTATGGTACCTATGAAATTAATAGTGATGTGCCATTGGGCATTAGAGCCAAGGTGGCTGCTATTTATGAGCCACCTCAAGAGTCTACGAGGGATTCGATCAAATTATTGGAAGACGAGTCAGCTGCTGACATTGAACAAGTGGCCAAAGCACTGGGTTTGATAAAGGTACATGAGCTATCTGTAACATGCAAAATGAAAAACGAATTTACTCAATTTTGTTTCTATTTATTTCTATAGATCGGCTGGATATTTACTGATTTAATAACCGACGATCCTGCAGCTGGTACTGTTAAGCAAATACGTGGTATAGAGACCCACTTCCTAACAGCCCAAGAGTGTATTATGGCTGGTGAACTGCAAAATCGTCATCCGAATCCTTGCAAGTATGCCTCTAATGGTGTATTTGGTTCTAAATTTGTTACGGTCTGTGTAACAGGTTAGTAGTTTAATCAACTAATATGAATACAAATATAAACATAGGTGTAATCGGTGTCACAAATTTTCTTTTAGGTGACAAAACCAAACAAGTTCATATGGAAGGTTATGCTGTATCTGCTCAATGTATGGCATTAGTTCGTGACAATTGTTTCTTACCAACAAAAGACGCCCCGGAATTGGGCTATGTTCGTGAATCGACTGATAAACAATATGTTCCAGATGTTTACTACAAGGTAAGTGTAAAGAAATTGAAATACGAATACGTATCATAGCCACAATTATTTTAGCAGAGATGGAAATGTAAATGTTTGAAAAAAAAAAATACAATTTGTATGGTATCGTTTATTGATCTACTGAAGAGGGAATGGAAAGGGTCAATGAGAAGCTTTCAGTAATCGCAAATACTTTTGGTCGACACATGTCTAACTTTAAAGTTTTGCTCAGGATATATCTTAAAAGAGAGAATATGAGACTCTCTACATTCCTTAATGACAAGCGCTGTAATAGTTTACAGCATTCAATTTTATTGGAATAATTTGCGGATGTCTTAGCGTTCCTTAATTTTGTCGCACTGCCCAATTTTTCCAATTTTATGTGAATATTATCTTCGATCAGGTTAGGTTGTAATACGAAAGATACTCAAAAGATATGCTTTTGGATCATCATTTTCTTCCGCCAATATAATAACGACATTTCAGGCACATATCTCTAAACTACGACTCTTAAAAAACTTGATCATTGCTAATATCAATTGCTATTAATTACTATTACTAAATAAATTGAAAATAATCTAAATTCGAAATAATTTGTTTATGCCCTGTAAAGAAAGAAACTAACCACTATAACAATGATGCCCTCAAAAATTGCGGGGTTTTTGGGTCAGTAAAGGCAAAGATAAAGCCAAAGACAAAAGCAGCGTGTTTTCAATCGTTATTAGAATACGAAGTGACTAAACCATTTTTCAATGTCAAGTAAAACTAAAAATAAGAAAGATGTTTCTGTGGATTTTTGTGGCAGCTTTCTCACTTCGTGATTTATTAGAGGGCTAAAAAACCATCTTACAACGAGACTTTCAGAAAAGAAAAAGAAACTTTTTTAAAGCGTAACAAATTTTTCAGAAACGAATATTTTACGCAAAGGGCAGAGAAAATAGGTCACTTTTTGCCAATAAAAAAACACGTATCTTAAAAAGCAATTTCACTAAATTGTAGATTATATGTTAGACAAACGCCTATGAAAAATATCAGTATTATAAAAAACCAACAGACACAAAAACAACTATCAGAAGCGGTACAATTTTTGGTGTTTCCTTCTTTAGCAAAATGTGTAAAATTTTTTTGTGCCTTTTGTCCTACAAATATGCATTTCTTTTCATTTATGGAAAATGTGCTATGCTATGTGCTATGCAATGCTATTTTCTGTATCAGAAAATTCGTTACTTTCAAAGCAACATTTCTTTTTAGTAAATGAAATAAAGCCTAATACTGACAGAATTGTTATTATTGATAAAAAAAAAGCACACTTTCGCCATGCCAAAATTTTTGTTCGTCAATCGGATTATTTATCAATAAACTAAAATACATATTCTGGAGTAAAGAATTATTACGTCAACTTTGTCTGAGTTGAGGGAACAACATTTTTTGTTCTGGCTGAGAGGTATAATTGTAAGAAAACTGCAATGCATGTATGGCATCTTCCCAACACGAAGCCTGAAGTTTACATATAGCTGAAATGACATGCTCCTGTGGTTGGTTTCATTCTCTCAACAAATGTTTGTCCTCTTCTTAGGAATTTTCATTCCTACAATCACTTGGACTAAAGGTTTGATTCGCAATTTTTATTCGCTACGACTATAGCAGAATATATCACTGTAGGATTTTCTGCTTAACCTTGACAGTCTGCTCTCCACAGTTAGAGTAAATGGAATAACCGCCAGATTGGCTGCTGCTGGGACTAGGAAATTAAATATTATACTTGAAAATCAAAGCAGCTACCGTTTGTTTTTCTATTATTAACTCCGATACGAACCATCATACCGTATTTAAAATAAAACACAGAAGAAAATATGTACACTCATTGTCCATTTATTATTAGACACAATCATACAACAATAATTACATTTACATTTTATCTTTTATGTGATTTACTACCTATATTTGTATATCTAAATATATTCGCGCGCATAACGCCATAATAGTTTCCAATTTTTTTTTCTTACGTTTCTAAAACGTTGAAACATAATCTTAAATATACACACGCATTTTAAAAATAGTTCGTCTCTGCTTAAAATCGCATTTTCTTTGTTTTAATTAGAGTATCGAAGGGATGACGGTTAATAATACATTGTAGTTTAGAACATTCGAATATGCTTAGAATTTAAATTACATCAATATATATATGTATGTTTGGACATTTATCGTTAATTTTTATGGTTGATATTTTTGTAATTCCGATATGCTTAACTATTTTTATTCTAAAAAAAAAATAGAAACGACAGTTGTAAGGGCATCGATAAACTGACTTGCCCTTCTTAAAGTTTTTTTTTTAAGATTAAAGTACGATTTTTTTTAATAATATTTGAAACTGAGGAGAAAATTAAGGCTGACTAGTACTGTGCGATGTCAAACCATATGGAATGCATAGTTTTTGTACTCCAGGATTCGAATCCGATTTCTAACTTTTCGCCGTACACACAGAAATTTGTGGTTAAAGTTGGCAACATATGCTGGTTTGGGACCTTTTGTATTTCATGATTTATCCCTAGCGATACAAAACTCGATCCAATTCTAAACAAAATTGGTGAATTTAATAATCGTTTTCGATTTCACGAGGCTAATTTGTTTTGCAAGGTATCTCGAGAGAGAAATGTACAGGTGAGCTATTTCAGTGCAATATTAAGCGTATGGTAGAATTTGCATTGCAATCATATTGGCCTCGAGGTTCATCTATTAATTTGGGGGAAAAAATTATATCTAAATTTAATTGTAACAAACAAGATGAATAAGGATTCGCAAAATTACATTAACAATCTATTGTCAAAATTATTATATAAAAATTAGTATATTTATTAGTAATTAGTATATTTTTTATAAATATATATTATATAGGACCTTTATATATGAACATTACGTTTACGTACTGACATTTTATTATATTTACTTTTATAGATAACTCAATTCGATCCGGTAAAGTTTTGATTATTTAATTCAATAGTTATTTTTCCTTTGCTTCATTTTGTTCTATGTAGCAATTATTGCTGCGTGTACAACTATAGGTGGTTAAGTTAGTTTGATCTGTTTTCTGGATATTATATATGTTTGTTTTCATTTGAAGTATTACAAATTACTTTAGACATCGCATGAAATAGCGATACTTTTTACTGTTTCTTTCGTGTTTAAAAAAAAATTAAAACGTTTCTGTTATCCTTGGATTCAAATCTAAAAGTAAGTAAAGATGGAAATAAGTTTCATGGCTTTTTCTTAATTCTTGAAATATTGGCAGTTTGTAGGTTATTTACAAGTTAAATTCTTCGTTTCAATTCATTTTCTGGTCTAAAAACTTGACAAAACTGCAAATTTCATGTGAATGGAATTAGTAAATTTCATGAAGAAATTTCCTATATAGAGATATATGTTTAAACAGTATGTCTTGCTTTTAAATTGAATATGTTATCTGTAAAAAAGGGTATTGAATGAATTTTGTTTACATATAATGGAAGTAGTGTAATTTACAAACCCGATGCTCCCAATCACCAACAAAAAAATGTTATTCTAAAAATTGTTTGCAACAAGAAATCATAGAATTTCTTTAATTATCAAGTTAATTTCCCAGATTTTAAAATGTAGGTTATGGTAACATTAAGAATATTTCGTTTCTGCTAAATGTCTGAAAGAAATATTTCAATTTTATCTCAATGCCTTAATGCTGGGAACAATAATCGATTCGGCAATGTGATAATAAATTGAAGCAAAAACAATATTTGATTGTAATTTAGGACAATTGTTTGTTCGCGCAATTTCAAAATAATTCTTAGGCACAAGTATCAATGAAACGAAAAATTAGTGTCAACGCCTTTATACGAGTATATGTACTCCATGACAATAGAATAGGCGACCTAAGCGAATTCGGAAGTAAATGAGCCTATTACGCCTCGGAATATCATGTCAATGTAAAACCGACCCACAACCTCTGAGCAATAGTGGGAATGAATTCGCGTGTGGATTTTTTGCTGGGTATTTAGACACATTGTCTTGTGATTTAACTTTATAAATGAATGAATGTCAATATTCCGCGCCAAGGCAATTAATATTTGATTACGTTGATTTGTGCACAAAAGACGGCGAAAGACAAATGCTAGACATTACGACGCCACTTAACACTTATATAGCTATGCTTCAATTTCTGTCAGTTACTCTTTCTTAAGTACTATGACTCAATGCCCCTAATGCTGATATAGTTGATTGAGACACATACTGCGTATACTCGTGTACTCTGGTACAAACCAAAACGGTTTTGAAAAACGATATTGGATGCATGACAACGCAACAGTAAATTGTTTGTAACGCATCCTGTGATGGAACACTTTAAAGTGAAGGCGAAAATTAAATTTCTTTTTAAATGAAAGTATAAAAGGCAATGAGTTATGAAAGTCATTGTATGGGACTCACTATGCTATGCATATTAATAGAAATCTAGCTATCGGTATGCATAGTGTGCTGCACATATGAAGATAAACTTTGCAAGTTGTAATTATTGATACCCAATTAATGGATGTCCGATTATAGAAATCTAATCGCCTTATATCCTGCATTGAAAAAAAGGGGATTCAAGTGAGTGTAGATACCATCGCGGAGTTTCATTGAAACTTAGTAAATAGTTCAAGCAGTTTGTCATATGACAAATCCTGTATAAAACTGATTGAACGTTTTTAATTCAGTACAAATTATTTGAAAATATGATTGACCTTGCTGTTACTTCAAAGTTGATGTGCCTTTATCGAATAAATCTGTTCTGTGAGTCTTTAGGGTAAATATAATCGGGAACCTGGGCCATATTACTGCAGTGATTGAGGGCTATCGCAAGAGAAGGCTATCCAAATCCACAGTCGAGATTTGTATGATGAATTGAAGAAGGAAGCGCTTCATAATAATTCATAGTTTTTTGTGATCAAGTTCGTTATTCGCCAACAACCTTGTATCATCTATTCTTGTGTCACTTTTGCGCATCGACTCATATCGACGCCATGCAGAAATTTCGCTAAAGTAAGCAACGATGCAAAAGAAGCTAAAACTGTGCACTCGCTAGACACACAATCCTGTTAATGGGGGAAAAATGCGTTGGGTATCGGCGTCGTAAGAACTGTGAGCTGTATACTGACATCGACATTTTGTGCGAATGGATGAAATGCTTCAGCATTAAAGCATTATGTTTCTAGTACAGCGAATTCGAAAAAGAGCCGCTTGAAGTCATTTTCAACTTGCATCTTTTAATCGATTGTCGATAAGATTTTAACTACTTTAATCAAAGAGATTATATCTGTAAATAAGATAACCCATTCTCTCATATTGCTAGAAAATTTATTCTGCATTATTATTCTGGCGAGTAGATAGAAAAGCTGAACATTCAATATTGCCACAGCAGAATTTTACACACTTTTAAATACGTTTATTTTTTGTTTTTTTTTTTTTATAATGCGTGCGAACAAAGTGTAAACTTTTTTTTATCTTTTTACATTCTTCCAATATCATCCACATTACACAAAAATCATTTGCGTTTTAAAGTTAGAAAACACTTATAAACATGTGTAGCAACATAGATTTTTTTATAGCAACATTGTCATTCAATTCTTTGTCGGTTTTATAACAACATGCCGTGAGCGAACCGTTTCCTCTTGTTTATAAATATAATCTCTTTACTTTAAGTTATTTAAAGTTTTGATCGTAGCTTTAAACTAATTGTTTTTAATTTGCTAAGAATAAGATTATGGAGGGACTTCATTTCATTGCATTTAAATGAATGAAAGGGTTTATTCTTGGTTAGTTTAAATAAAGTTCAAGTTTGTCATTATCAAACTTTCATTCACCTTTGACTGACAGAGCTCCGTCGCTTCCATATCAATTTGAATCTTTTTCCTTAAATTCGGAAGAGATATTTCTATTTAGAAGCCACGATAATTTTGATATTTTTATTATTTTTCGTACATTATCATTGATCTAATTGAAATTAAGATTCTAAGAGGGCAGTTATATTTTTTTTTATTATTTATAAAGATTTTTTTGACTGTTCTCACTCTTTTAAAGTTGTTATTTGTCCTTACGCTATTTAAAATTTGGTTTTGTTTTCGAGGTTGGACACAGCAATTTGGTTAGTACTTATAATAGGGTAGGAGAGTTAGTATTATAATAACAAAATGTATTATTTCTATAGACATTTGGTAACATCTGGCTATTATCACGGAATACATATTTTGTAAGATCTCACATAAAATTATTCAATTTTTTACTCAAAAATTTAGATTACGCTTCAACAAGGTTTTCTTTTTATTTTTATATATATGTTTTCTTTTTTAATATATGATTTTGTTTTAAAACATTTTCATTCAGTGCTCTTACACACACATGGAACACTCAATTTGGTAGAATACACTCATTAACACTGAAGAGTATTTTACGATAATATTATTTTGTAAAATGCAATTAAAACATTGTGACTCCTCAAAGCTGAGTTTAGTATCGAGTGTACTTACTAAAAAAGGTCTCAGCTAGGAATTTGTCACATAATTTCGTTTACTTCGCATTTATTCCTTAATTTTATTTATCAATAAAATGTAATTGTTCTTCGTCACACATACAGTTATTATTACACAAAATATTATAGATTTATATTCGATAATGATGGAACGGACAAAAACGAAAAAAAACTTAATTGTTTAGGTTAAAACGAAATCTATCTAAAATATCTATGGTCTGTTTCAGAATCATTTTTCTTTCTGTATTGAAAGATTATTTTAACGTTTATTTTGTTTATCTAATTTGAATCCTGTTTTAAAGGTTTTGTATTACAACAGGTATCGTCGTAGCGCCAAGTGATATTTATTGTAATTACTATTAACCAATTCAGCTTCTCAGATTTATAATCTAGAATTTCAAATTATTTCCCTAAATAAAATTTTCCTATATTAGTTTTTCACAAAGAGAATACATCGATTTTTCGTATTTTAGTATTTCTATGTTTAATTGTATAAATTTGTAATTTAATATTATTGTTATGTTTATTGGCTATAATATATTTTTACTACAATTTGTTCGTTGATGTTATCAACTATTTTGTCATATGTTTTATGTAATAGATAATTTCGAAAGTGCAAAGAGAAACATTTTTAAGGTTAATTTATCTAAATTCGTTTTTTAGTGATGGCCAAATCATAAGTTCACCATGTTCTTGTTTTTAACTTTGTTTTGGACCATTTTAAAGTTGTTCTCGTTCTTTTTAAAAACATAAGTTAATAGAAAAATCATTTCATAGTCATAATTACTAGGTTGGTAGACACACCAAAACAGGTGCATATTTTCCTATAAAATATTGTGTCATAGCTAACCCAAAATATATTTGCCTATAAGAAATGTTGTCTCTAGGTTATCTAAGGTTAAACAAACATATTTTTAGTTAAATGAGTGATAGAGATACTGTCTGAGTGCAGAAAAAGCTCTCCGCAGAAAATTGACTCTCAGCAAACAAATGTTCCTATAAAAAACGGAGTTTCATCTAAGGCTAAGACAAATTCAGATAGCGCTGTCTTAGGTCAAATAAGTACATTGAAAAAGTATGTCTCAGTTAAGTCAAGACAATTTTTCCGTAGAAAGTTGTGTGTTCGGCTAAACTGAGAAAAAAAATTCCATAGAAAATTATATGCCAGTTAAGGTAAAAAATTGTTGTATATAAAATTGCTACTCAGCTGAGTTCAGATAAGTTTTCCTATAAAGAATTGTGCCTTAGCTAAGCTAAATTTAAAAACCAGCACATTTTTTTAATAAAAATTGAGTCTCAGCTGGCTTAAAACAAATATTCCTATAGAAACTTTTGCCTTAGTTAAACTGAAATAAGTTCTCCTATAAAAAACTGTATCAGCTTAATCTAAGAGACGAAGTAGAGTATGATATTTCAGCTTAAACTAAAACAACATTTTCTATAGGAAATAATGATTCAGTTTAGCAGGTGCAAGATTTTTTTTTTTTATATTTCAGCTCTAGTTGGAAAAGGTTTTCATACATACACAAAATTATGTCTCAAGATTTTGTTTAGCTTAAGCTGAAATGCCATACATTTTGTTCCATTTCAAACAGCTAAGCCAAAAAACATAGAAATTGCTCTCAATATTTGTATTTTAGCCAAAGCTACTTCTAAATGTCCTGTAGAAAATAGTGTTTCAAGACAAAATTGCATCTCATCTTGTACCAGGACAAAAATTAATATTGAAATTTTTCATATTACAATTTCATTTTGAATTTCTTATCGAAAATTTTGTCAGCTGAAACTAAAACGAATTTTTTTCTTTAGAAAATGGCTACACAAATTTTCTTTGTCAAAAATTTTTTTCTAAACTGAGACAAATTTCAATATACAATAGTAAGTAATGAGCGATAGTACGTTCTTGCAGATTTTACATCAAAGTAAATGTGAGTTAGTTAGTACGCGTAGTCCGTAGACTCTCCTAATTCTATTTCGATGAAGAAATGCCAAATTGATATTTACTTGTCAGTGACAACACCACGTATCGAATAAGTCACCTTATGCGCTTGCATCAATAAAAGATTGTTGTACAGGAGGGAGTGTATTGCCTAAGTAAAAACTTGCCAGCTACAGTACAACCTTCACATACAACAGACTAAACAATTTTTATACATAGGGTTATCCATTTAGTGGTTTCAAAGCCCCTATTGTGGTAAAGCTGTTAGCTGTTAACTACCTGTCATTTGAAGTGTTATTTATTTAGTGAAAGGTTTGCCATTTACGAATATGGATCGTTTAACAACCGACGAACGGGTTAAAGTAGTTAAAACTTACTACGAAAGTGGTGATTCAAACATGATTCAACACGACCGATTTTGACTTTATTGCATGAGAAGTTTCCCGAAAGCGTAATTTCACGTTTTGACTATGTCAATTGGCCACCAAAGTTAATGGGATTTGACGCCGTTACACTTGTGGGGCTACGTCAAAGATCGTGTTTATGCGAATAATCCCCAAACATACCGCCCGAAATGTGCGAAAAAGTGGTCGAAAACTACTTCAAAACGATCCACTGTTGCAACCAATCCAGAGACGGTCATTCAAATGACATTGTGTTTCATAATGGCAAGGTCTTTTAACCATTATAATGAAATAAAAGTTTCATCGAAATCACAGCGTTATGTGTGTTTTATTTAGCTTTACTTTTGAAAACGGAAAATGGATGTCTGTCGATGTTTTCCCTGCAGTTTTCCATACCACACACATTTATTCGATAACGATGGAAACAGACAAATTGTTACCTACAGTTGCCAAAATAGTGCGGATAACGCACTCATAATTTCACACGCAATTAAATGTATACTTTTGTGTCGGCTTTTAAACAGCTTGTACGATTGCGATGAGACTTAACACTTTAATTCATTCAATTCCTGTGGAACTTTGGAAATTTGTTGCCCAACTGTCGACGTTTTCCAAAACTGCATAATCCTTCAGCTAAGATGTGTGGCGCATGCGTCATCTTATATGCGAAAAGCTTGTCTATCGACTTGCCCCGCATAGGTTGCTATGCTATTCACATATAATATTAAATGCACTATGGGTGACCGGCCTCGTATCCATTTCAATACGTTTCGTTTGAAGCAAATAAAACGGAAAATTGCCGCTTCTAAGAGAACACTCCCTCCAGAATTTGAGTGATTGCACTAGAACAAATAGTATCGTATAAAATGTACGTGCATGTAAGCACATTTTTGGCAGAAATGAACTGAAAAGAAATACAGTAGAATTCTAATTTACATCAGCTTAAAATGGGCAAGTGGACAGATTTTTAGCAATAAATTTTACTTTTTTTTTCCTTTGCCAAAAACAATTTATAATGCTCCCGATAAATGGCGTTTCACAAACTCATACACACCACATTGGGCCACCGAAATCGTTCCACCCGAACTGTTTCTACCGCCCATATTAGCAGCAGATATTTTGTCATTCTGCACTTGCATTTGTGAAATATTCCACACAACCTCCAGACCTTCTATGACACGACCAAATATGGCACTAAAGGGTCTCACTTTCAAAATGATGCGAAATTGTGAGCCCACTAAGCACTGCGAATCATATATCTTTTTTGCCCTCCGCATGCCAACGGCTCCAATGAAGGGCGGTATTTTTGTATCGTCCGGTACAAATTGTGCGTCCTCGTATATTGAGCGACTGCCATAGCCATTGTTCTGATCAATGTCACCCGTAATGATACTCTGATTTGGGTAGCACTTGAAGACACGACAACCACGATATCCTACGCCCTTTTCGTTAGTGCAAAGTGCATGGAAATTATAGGACATTTTTGGAGCATAACTGGCGTACACCTTAATGAGAACACGTCCCAGAAACTCGCCATTTCTCTCAAAATCAAAATAGTAGATGTGATTATTATCATTGCTGATGGGATTTAGCAGGAGCAAGTCAATACATTTCCCCACCTCTTCCAGCTGTTTGTACTGGGATACGGTAAGTGGGCCGTTAAACAAATCGAAAGCATCTCCGCTACTGCTGCTGCTGGTCTCTAATGACGATTTGGCGGTGCTATTAGCTATTTCAGCATACGTTTTTCGTTTGTATTGTAGCTGGTCGTAAATGTTAGTTGAACAATTCATCTTATTGTTATTGTTATGACCTGGCGGTGGTGATGATTGGTGGGTCTTGAAGTTGGCTATAATCTGCTGTTGGTACTGTTGGTAGCGCCACAGCTGATCTTCAAAAAATTGTTGTTTCTGTTTGTTATACGAAATATACAAATGATATACACAATAATTTGTCAAATGCAATATGGGATTATAATTAGGCGGCTTTCTCATCAGCTGATGCAATGGGGTCATAGTTGATTCACTGAGTGGTTGTTCCGGCCGCTGAAAAATTTGTTGTATCATTTGGAAGTCCAGCAAGCGATCGTTTGTACTTATAACCTCGTTGACGGCATATTGTCGTAGTAACTCTTTGTGCTTAACACGAAATTTCTGTTTCTCTTCTCTAATTACCTTATTAAGTTTTACGAAATCATGCGGTTTTTTTTCTTGAAGCATTTCTAAATGTATTTGTAATCTGCGCAGCATTTCCTTCATCGAATCGATTTGTGTGGTCTGACTGTGGCTGGCTAATTCATTCTCTAAGTGTGCTTTTAAGGCACAGCAACCTTCCAAGATGTTTAGCAGGAACTCCTTCTGGATTCTATTCAATTGTTCCATGTCAGCCAGAGAACTTTGCAATTCCAGTATGTCTTGATGCATCTTATTTTGATAACTTTCCTTGGCATCTTGATGGTTTTGCACCAAGTGTTCCTTGTGGTCTAGACCTGCATTACAACCTCGGCATAATGCCATGTCGCAAGTGTTGCACCACAAAGTGTTGGGCATACCGTGTATAATGCAATTCTCTCCCGGCGACATTTTGAGACAGTTCTCAGTCAGCTGATTGCCAGCTGCCAAAGGGTTTAAATGGCCACCAGAGCCACTGCCACTGGAATTATTAGTGAAAAATAATGAACAACCTTTTGAACTATCGGACGCCATGGACGCAGATTTGGTTAATGATATCTGTGTTTCTATGTCTGAGTTGTGAGTTGTTGCGGTCGTGGCTGTTGTTGTTTTTGTTGTTGATTGTGGCAGAGACTCTAAGGTTGTGTTTAAACCTTGGACATCGATGGTTTGCTGGCAGTTAACACATTCGAAATGGGCAAAATCATCGCTCTTGCTGATCATATCTTCGAGGCAGGCTAAGCAGAACCAATGCTTACAGGGCAGCGACTTTGGCACGGAATTATTAAAGTTAAATGGTGAATGGCATCCGCTACAATTGGTAATATTACTTAGTTTGTGATGAGACACAGCCATGTTGTTGTTTATCTGAAAGTGGAAAAGGATTAATGTTACGTTGTTATTGCGAAATTTTCTGTTTTAAAATTTCTATGGGCTTTTCGAACTTTTGAATAATTAAGTTAGCAGTGAGAAGGATGTAGCTGGATGATCTTAGCTGTATAAAATCTTAATGAATTAAATTGTTGTAGGTTGTAGGCGAGGAGAAAATGCAAAATTGTTTCACTGTTAGAGATTTTTTTTTTTTTTTTTTTGTAAAATTTGGTTTTGATAGAACTGTGATATCTATCATGGCTAAATGAAATAACATCATTTGGAATCGAAAAGCACTTTTATTTCATATTTGTAAACATATTGGGAAATTATTGCTTTATTTTTATCTGCATATATTTGACCAAATGATTGTCCAAACTTTTCAAGTCGTCCGAATAAAGTTTTTGTTTTCTGAAAAAATCACAGTTATACTTTAGAAACTTTATTGTTACATTTAGAGGTACTTTTTCCAGCAGTAGTTTTTTCTTAGATTAAAGTGTGAAACTGTCAGGTTATTTTTATTCAGTGAGAACTGGAGCCAGTAACCTTGATGACAGTTGGTTTCATCAAAACGTCACTACTTGTCATAAAGTCTGCGAAATAATAGTAGATTAAATTTGAAAACTAAATTTCACAGGTTTTTTAAAGTCAAAAAAAGTTTTCCATGGATAACAACTTGCTTACGATTCAGGATTTAAAAGATCATGTTATTCGATCCTCTCGAAACACTAGAACACGTCTCGAAATTGCTCAATAATATGCAAAATATTTTTGCTATTCATTCAAACTTGTTGTGCCACCATCAAAGTGAACTCCTTCCTAAATAATAAACTTGCGACAATGAATAACCAATTATCAAACCACATTTCACTTTTCACCGCCAATTCACTTTTCCTCTTCTATCGACTCAAATTAGTTTTGGAGAAAGAAAATAATCAGCTTGAGTCATATCAGGTGAATATGGTGGTTGTTCGGTGACATTTGTTTTTTGGCCAGAAATCCAATTCTTGTTTTGTCATAATTTTTTTTCCATTGCTTTGATTTATAACCGCAAACTCTCTAGAATCCCCCATATAAAGGGCCGATACAACCGATATATTCTTAGCTTGCGCCGAATGGAACATGTTGGATGCAATTAGGGCCAACATCTGAAAGAAACCATGTTTGAGAAATAAATGTAAGGAACAGCGTTACTGCAGTGTTAACAAACTTTGAGAAGCAGTCAGTGAAGATGGTATTGGTGATAAAGCTAATAAAACCAAGTAACTTTGACCTGATCATCGCTCTTGTGATCGAATGATTTCGATGCTTAAATCCTGATTTCATCAAGTTTAAATTTGCATAAATTTAAAAATTTATAGACTACAATTTATTGACTAAACCAGTATAAATTTTGATTTGAGAAATTGAAAAGTGTACCTAGATTACCCGAGTTATTTCTTGGTCTTCTTTTTTCTTTCTTCTTTTCAAGTAATCTTTTCATAAGTTTCACTAAATTCCAAATTTCCGAAAGCTTTCTTTCAGAAATTATGCAATTTTTCAATTTTAAATTTTTTTCTTCACGAACTTTTATATTTACCAATACGAGTATTGTTGGTGATGTGGATCATTTATGTGCCAATTTGAAGTTAATAGAATAAAGCGATCTGAAAAGTACTATTACTTTTTCATGTCTTAAGCTCGTGAGATATGACGAAATAAGTACAAAATAAAAAATCACGAAATTGGGCTTACAAAAAAAAAAAAAAAAAAATTAATATTTAGCCCAAAACGAATAATTTTGTAAAAAGTTACGTTTTACCAAATAACGTACTGTAATAGGCTGTTTTAAAAAGATATCAAAAAATAATGACACTGGTTTCGAATTATAAAATTCCCTAGCTAAGACTATATATATTCCCTGCATCATTTCAAAAACAAAAGTTAACCTAAACAAAATAATAACTTATAATTTAGCTTCATAGAGCGAAAATAGAATGGACGTTGAATAATTGAAAACTGCATTTTCGGAAGAATAATTTTTCCGACAAATTCTAAAACTGTTTATTTGAACGCTAATCACAATCCTTCCGGTACCTCCCATGCAAAATGAAATTTGCGAAATTTATTAAATTCATACAATTTTATGAAAAATTTAAAATTTTATCAAAAAAATTTAAAATTTTATCAAAAATTTAAAATTTTATGAAAAATTTAAAATTTTATCAAAAATTTAAAATTTTATCAAAAATTTAAAATTTTATCAAAAATTTAAAATTTTATGGAAAATTGAGAATTTTACGAAATTTTTAAGAACTATAACTTTTGGTTTCATAACTTTTGCTTTTGTATCGAGTAGTTTGGTTAACCGAAACTACAGTTTTACATATATCTTTCGGTTTTGAGACGTAGTCGGATGTCGGTTACGGTTTCGATCGCCTATTTGGGACTATTTTCAGAGCAAACCTTTTCTTCGACAAATAAGCATCAAGCTGTACCAGATAGTCACTTTGCTATAGTGATGAACTCATTGTGAACTTTATTTATTTATTTTTTTTTTTTAGAGAAAAATCGCTTTTAAAGGGGAACACTTAAGGTTCTTGACACTATCAGGCCTGTCACAGAATTTTGTGATATGGTTTCGAATTCGAATTTTCCAAATCGATCGATATGGTTTAACCTTCTTCAGAAATCGATCGATTTTGTTAATTCCCAAATTGAAGATATCCGGTTTTTTTGATATGGCAACGCAAAGAATAAAGAACGCAAAGAAAAAAAGCAAAGACCATATGTTTTAAAATAAGCAAAAGTGTTAAAATTATTACAAGTGACAAGACGATAATTAAAGTTTGTAAAGTAAAAAGTGTTAGTTCTTTGAGTAAAAGATTAACTAAAAAAAAAACAAAACAACTAAACATGTTTTTACAAATTATTTTGTTTGTTGTGTTTTTCGTTTTGTTTCGTCAAAACTTGCCAGTATGCAATGTTATTGCAAATTAGTTACTTTTACTTTGAAGAAATATGTAGTTTACACGAAAAAAAAGGTGGCAATACTGCATTAAAAAGTAGTCAAAAAAAAAAAAGTTGCTTGCTGTGCTACCCCCGAAAAATACGCAATAATTGTTTAAATTAATCATTAATATGTTTATTTTCACCGCAATCTATTAAAAAACAGTATCTTTTACTGATATAAACCAATTGCAAAGACATTTTTTTAGTTTAAGATAGGAAAAAAACCAAAACCATTTACATAATTGAAAGTGGTTTCAAAACGAAAAAATTTTGCGGTTTTGATTGTCTGGAGAAGCAAATTGCGGAATGGAAACCATTTCGATCGAAATGGTTTTCTGTGACAGGCCTGTATACTTCATATGGCCTGTATACTTTATTACTTATTGACTTATTTGAGTAAGAATATTAATTTTTCTTAAAAAATACTCACATTCATTTTACGTCACACAATATATAATGTGCGTAATTATCGCTCATATGATTGTACAACATACCTTTCTTTAATCTGCAATCGCTTTGTTTTTGCCGGCCACATATCAAGCTTTAAAGTTTAGTTAGAGCTCAACCTGACGTTCACTAGCATAAAATCATTGAATTTGTAAAGTTCCATTATATTCATGGGATAAAATAGAACCCTTTGTTTATATTTTTTTATCTAGCATTTACACAATTACGTTTATCGAGGTCACGCTGTTTGTACAGAATCTTTGTTAGGGTTTTTGTCTGTTCCGCATAAGTTCTCATACAACTTTGCAAGTTGATTTTAATGGCAGTAGTTTGCAAAGAAATACTCGTATAATTGATGAACGATACCAATGCACGTGCATTGAATTATTAAATTTGATCTAAACGCCAATTGCTGTGTACAGGTGCATAAACAGAATTGAATTGAAGAGAGTGTACAGTAACAAATATACGGAATGGGAGCGAGCAGTTAACACAGTATGGTTCTAATAAAAATTTAAAGGAAAGAAACCCAATCCAAAAAAGAGGCACTTTCATTGAATTTTTCCTACAAATATGCAATACTTTTAATTCATTCACATGTGTATTAAAATAGTAAATGCATTTGCCCGCCAAATTCATGTAAAACACGCACACATACATGCATACGAAAGCTGTCTATTTTTAACTGCATAAAAGACACCTGTATGAAATACCGAAATATGTAAGCAGGCAATTTGTTGCTCCTGAACTCCCATTTTTATTTTTGTTTGTATTGCAAACTACACAGACGTCACATTGCATGCATGTGTAAATGTAAAGATGCATCATCTCCCACACTTGAATAAAAGAGAATTTCTATGATTTGCTTAAGAGTTGTATGCTTTCGAAGAGCATCGCACCCTTCATACTCTGAGACCTAGTTTCTCGCAATGGCGGCCTTGATATTGAATCCCTCCTTAGTGTCAGTGAGAAGGAGCTTTTTACGTTTTTGTTATGATTGTGTTGTTTTGTGTGTGTGTGTACGTACTAACCTTCACCTTGAACATACAGTTAATAATCTTGGCTCTTTCCTTATGAAAAAGGATTTGTTTGCATCATAATGCAATGCTGAAAGGATGCCTTTAAGTTGCAGTTTTTTTTTTATTTTTTGCATTCACTCACTTGAGGAATGCCTGTTTGTTTGTATTGAGGGCCAGGAAGCAAATTTACATACATAGTTAAGTAGTTGAAATTCTATTAATGCAGTCGTGAGTGAGTGTTTATTTAAAATTAGTTTAAATGTCGTGTTATTGAATTGCCAATAAGGCTTCGGCTATATGGAATGTACGAGAATGTCGTATGTGTTGTAATAATAAAAATAAATAGTAAAAGCCAGAATCGAACTTGAAACTTCAATATGTGATGCTGTATATATATTTATTTGTTTTGGATGCACGTCGTGCTTTTTGTTCACAAATTACTTTTAGTGCTTTGATAGCAGTGGCGCGTATACGGAAGTTTATCTCAGTTTCAATGTCGTTTTTGATGCCACCTTGAACTAAAATGTTTTTAAGGACAATGTTATGGACGTATTTTTATGGATCAAGGTTTCTTTTTGTTAAATACTGAGGGTCAAATTTAACAGCACAACAGATAGGGTACTTTGTTGCAATTTTATTTACAAAATGAGTTCCTAGAATTGCTTCATATTTAGTTGAAAATGTTTTAAATTTCCCGGGAAAATCGATATTAAAGGACACAGGGTTTTGAATGGCATAAAAACGTTTTCTCAAAAATTATAATAGTTATACTGAAAAGAAAATTCTTATAAATTAATTCCGACAAGACTTCACATAAGTCTCACGTCTACTGAATACTGAAATGAATTTGAAAGTCTGTGGAAAAGCACATATGAAATGACTTACATATATATTTATAAAATTTGTAAAATTTATAAAATTTGTAAAATTTACAAAATTCATAAAATTTATAAAATTTACAAAATTTATAAAATTTATGAAATTTGTTATGTTATGAAGTTATGAAATATAATGATTTTTTTTTAATTTATGAATTTTGTGAAATATATGCTGAAATTACACAATTTATTGCACAATTTGTAAATTATGAGATTTTTTGAAATTTACGAAATTATTAAATTTGTAAATTTTATAAATTTTCGAGGGAGTTTAAAAATGTCAATTTTTTTTTTAATTTTTCATCTAATTCATGAAATTTATAAAATCTATGGAATTTATAAAGTTTATGGAAGTTATGAAATATGAAATTTATAAAATAAGAAATAAATATATATATGAAATTATGAAAAATAAAATTTGTAAAATTATGTGAATATTATTAATTTTGCAAAATTGTAGGACAGTAAAATATACAATGTTATGAATATTATAGAGTTTATGAAATCTATTCACCAATTTAATGATTATTACGAAATGTGCGATATTATAAAATTTTTTACGTTTACTGGAGTTTACTTTAATTTATGTAATCTATGAAAGTTATGAAAAATTTTTGACTGAGGTTCATATAAATCCTAACATTTATAAAAGTTGTTTATAAACAAATGTTCCCATGAACTTTTTAAATTTTATGTATTTTACTAATTATATATATTTTTCAGAATTTTTAAATTTATGAAAATTATTAATTGTATTTTATTGCTAAATCTTGAAAATTTTATTTTTTTATTTTTTTATTTTTTTGATAAAATGTTACGAATATAGTTTCAAATTTTTCAATTTTACTGAATGTTGTAAATTTTACGACTTTTACGAACATTACTTATTTGTTGTGATATTTTTCACGAATTTTATTATATAAATTTTATAACATTTATTAATTCAATTGTTTATCAAATTATTTCATGAGCTTTATACACTTTTTTAGCTGTAAGCATTTTATGAAATTTAAATAATTTGTGGTTTAGAAAAGTTTAAAACACTGTTGGAATTATTAGTATAAAATTCAAAAAAAAATTTATTCATTTTCTGAATTTGATAAATCTTGCAAATTCATTTATTATAATTAATTCCTTATATCGTTTCTAAACATTTTGTATTTTCTAAACGTTATGAGCGGCGTGTACTTTCAGAAGCGCGTATATTTCAGTTAATTTTATGAGTTGATTTTCCCAAACTAATACATTTAATTTTTCTACCAATTTTCCAAAGGTTTGTGAAATTGTAGGATGGTCGAAATTATTTGTTTTCTTTTATATTGCTTTCAGTTTATAAATGCAATGAAATGTGTGACCTCGATTAAGGCGATTACAGTAAATCCTTCGTTAAAACATTTACATGATAGTTGCAATAATTTCGTTATATTTTTGTAGCTGTGCAAAAATATAATATAATTTGAAAGTCTTTCAAATAGTTTTTATTTACCATTCGCATGTTAAATCTAATTAAAATTTGTGCTCATAAAAATCGTTCAAATATGCTGAAACATTTTTCTCTTTGGGAAAGGTTACCACAACGTTACCTTTAATTCACGATAGGTACATGATACAAAGCTATATTCTATTAATATCATAATAGTATGCACAGGCGTTATACTCAACTATTTATACTTTTTTCATTTTAATATATTTTTCATAATATTATGTCCGTACTAAAGGGAGTTGTATCTGAAGTTGATAACATGTTTCTAGCGTAAAAGTGTATACTTTATTCCGCTTTTCGCAATAACTATGCTTTTTACAACAGTCTCATGTGCTATTAATTACCACAATCGATATCGTGTTGTGATTACCCAGATGAATTGTGAAGTCATTGAATAAATTGTATTTCAAACTCGAAAGAATTTAATTTAAATGTAGTCCCCTATTGTAATTAATTAGTTTACTTTTACTGACATTAAAACAATACCTGTGCACTTACCCTTTTTCTTGTGCATCATTTTACTTACTCTGTTTATAGGTTTTGTTTGTGCTTTTATTGAAATTTTCAATGGATTTCAGTTATTAATGAATTTCATATATTCATAGGTGCTTTCAAATTATTGAATATAGTGTAATATTTGCTGTTGAAGGCAACAACGCAATGCTGCTATCAAAAATATTTAATCGCTTTACACCGTCGTCTTCTATTTAAACACAATATTAAATCGGTGGGCTTTCTCTTGCTCTCTTTCTCTGTCTCCTTTTGTAAGGAGTTTTACAATGCTAATATATAATTGGTGGCGGCTTCCAATATGCAACAGATGAACCAAAGTGTCACTGTTTCTGTTTTTAAACGCATTTGCTTGATTTTATTTTTACGCAGTTTGATAAACGGCTTCCCGAACGCGACATTTGGTTAGGAACTTTGTTAAATTATGGTTTGATGCGTTTTTCTACGGTCGAAGGTGCTTCTTGTTTTACGCAAACATAAGACTGTGCTTTGTTTTGTGGCAACTAAAATCTTAATTCGTAGAATTTCGTTATTTTGTATATGTATATATATACATATATATATATATATAAATATTTTTGGCTTATTGGAAATGATACCGTTTGGTGGTTTATTTTTTGGGTGTTTTACCGTTTTTAGCTCCGCATCGTTGGACAACTACTTTGCAAGTGTTTGCATTGAATGCATTTCTCACTGACATCGATTTGTTCCTGCTGCTGCTGCGTCTTTTGCCTTTGTAAAAGCTTAAGGATGTGAGATTATTTGTTTGTCTCTTTCCTTCATTTCAAGTTCATTTTTCTCTTTGCATTCGATGTTCCTGTTCTCTTTGGGTGCGTTACTGGAGCATTGTTGTTGGATCGGCGGCTGTTTGGTTGGCTGGCTGTGGTTGTGTCTGCATGATAAATACTTGGCCATGTTGTCAAAACTAAACAAATGCAAGGTTTTTGTCCCACACAAGTCCAATGTCAATGATTATCAGCATAAAATTCTGGTGGTTTTTGGACATCGGAAGGATGCTACTGTATGCGTGTGTGTGTGTGTGTTGGTATTGCAAATAGCGTCTTATGTCCATGAATTTGTGTATGGTCTTGAACATATACGCAATATTAATGCGAACGTACTACGTATACGCACAAGGTACACTGAGATTACACTCTCAGACGAAATTTGTACTCAAATATTTTTTTGATTGGTAATTGGACTAATGTTAAGTTGTTGCTCTTGGAGAAACGTTATTATTATTGTAAAGAATTTATCAGATTAGTAATACGAAACATTGCAACATCAATTTAAAAGTTGTTATTTAAATAATTTATTTTTATCTACAATGTGCCATTTTCTCCAATGAACTGCTTGGTGTTTTCGTAACTTTCGTAACAGAATACTGCAACAAATCGTTTTTTAGATCCTCATCTCTGTTAAAGGATTTTCCATTCAACAAACTTTGCACACTGCAGAATAAATAAAAATATGAACGTGACAAATCGGGGCTATAAGGTAGAAGAGGTATCACTTCCAATCCCAGTTCTAGTAATTTTGTGAGTCTGTAAAAATTGCGAGGGACCTACCGATGTCGTAGTGGAAAATCACACTTTTGCAGTATACCAACTCAGATTTTTGTTTTTTTTTTTTTTTTTTTTTTTTTGCTTACAGCGCTTCATCAAGTTCTACCAATTGTTGGCAATAGGCAACAGAATTTATGGTTTAATTCGTTTAAAGCAGTTCAATGTAAATCTCTTCCTTAAAGTTCCAGCAAAATGACCGCATAAATTATTTTTGACGCTTTCATCTTTTTTGTTGGATTCGAATCTCTTTTGGTCGGTATAAAGGAAAAATTTTGCATCCCCGGTAACAAGGTTTTTCAAAAAGGAATCATTTTGGTTACGCTTAAGCAATAAATCGTAAGTGGTTATCCGCTTTTTTAAGTGCATTTCCTTTAGGTCGTGTGGAATCCAAATACCCAGCTTTTTGAAGAGACCAGGCCGTTTCAAGCGATTTTTTATTGTCGTTCAGGTTTTAAAAGTACTCATCGTTACTGCATTTTGGCTCTCTATATATCATCGGAGAATTTTTCAGAGCCCTACAAAAAATCGTTAAGGAATTTGTTGGATTTGTCCATCGACAAAGAGCGCTAATACCAGCATCTTCTTCGCCCTCAAAGTAAGCTCCCGTGTCGTTGATTCGCTGCTTGGTTGGTGATAATTCGTTTTCGTCAATATTAAAAATGAAGCCGCCTTCTGACCTCTCGGTTTTCACATTTTTTGGCTAGATTCACTCAGTTGATTCAGTTGTTTCGATTGTTTCTTCATCTTCTGTATGCAGTATCAACATCTCGTCCATTAATTATTCGATTGAACTTCCTGAATGAAGAGTCTTATGCGGAAGTACGGCCATGTTTAAACTCACTCACTTATTTACAAAACAATCATATAAATTGGTGCCTTACTAAAACGGGTTTGATATCTCTAGACGTTAGATTTCTTATATGCAGATGCATGAATGTCGTTATTTTAGCGGTCTACGAAAGTTAAGCCACATGAGGTATTCCTCTCAAAATTTTACAGTAGATAGCTAAAAGATATGCCTTGTGAAAACATTGCAGTGCGAGCGCCATCTGTCGGTCTTCCCAAGAAGTTATTTACTTGTTTTTCCTGCAATAATATAATATTCGACGGTATCGTCGCTGGAGATGTAGATTTATATCTAGAGTTTAAATATTGCATATTTTTCTGTAATATAAATAGTTCATTTATTTGTCTGCTTCTCATTTGAATGAATTTATTTCTTAGATTCGGTGTAGAAACAAATTGTCGGATGGAAACATCTTTTCAAAATTTACTTACCAGTTCACATCACATATCCTTAATAAGATTACAATTTTTTACAACGGTTGTATTTGTATTTTATTGTCATTCTAACTTTGTCTTCTTTTCATTTATTTACACAATTTACAGGAAAAAGATCAATATGGCAATGAAGTGCAACGCTTGGCTCGTCCTCTTCCTGTTGAGTACCTGCTGGTCGATGTGCCCGCCTCAACACCACTTCAACCCCAATACACGTTTACGCAATACGATAAGCGTCATCCATTCCCGGTGGAAAATCGCTATTTGGATGGCCATTTACAAGACTTCAGTGCATTGACCACATATCTATCGCAATGGCAAGATGAGGAGTTCCTCGAGGCAATTTCCGATTTCCATTTGTTGGTCTATTTGTACAAAATGGATATGTTGCCGATGCGTCAACACATGCTACCCTTGCTAGAGGCTGTGCGAAATAAAAATGCAAATATGGCGTATGCCTTTAAGAAAGAAGACGTATGGAAGTTATTAGAATCTTTAATACAAGCAAGCTCAAGTGGCAGTGGGTAAGTCATTAAATAGTTAGATACATCGTAACGAAATTTTATATTAAATGCATTTGCTAATTGCAGTGGCACTACGAGTTATCCCTCAAGTTCGTCTGCGGTCCGTGCTGTCGGCGGCTCATCTGGTGCGGCCATTGAAAATACTAGCGCCGATGTGGGCACTTGGACATGTAATCATTGTACTTTCATCAATCGCATCGAATTGAGTTCTTGCGAAATATGCTCTCTGCCTAGATAAATTTTGGTCACCGTATCATCTTTAAAACACCATCCATTTACCAGTACACCTAAAATGCTAATGCATTCAGTCAGATGTCGCCACCTTTCTCCCTTACCTTCTTCGCAAGCATAAAAAGATAAAATTATACAATAATAAAGATTATTAATTCTGGCTTAAATGCAGCCAATGTTTAAACAGCTAAGTAGTAAATGTGAATCAGGACAGCAGGAAGTGACGTTTTGCGATGGATTTTAATAATTGTGTAAAATTCGAAAAAAAAGATTAAACTTTTTTTTTTGTTTGTTGGAAAACTGTACATTAATGGATAAACAATATATGCTATTGTAATTTTTTTTAACATTCAGAACGGTGTATTTTTTTTACCAACAGTGATCGGTTCTTCTATAAAACTTGTTTGTTTCGAACATTAAATTCAAAAGTTTTTACAGGATATTTGAAATTCAAGATTGTTATCTACAATTTCCAAAACGACCATCGCTCAGATCATCAAGATAGTGCAGAGGAAATAGCGTACATTAGCAATACAAATACAAACTGGCGGCTTCCATTACTGTTGGGCCTCAACTCTCAAGTTTAGTTCGCCAAAATACATAGTAATCAAGAAACATAAACTGCTGACGCCATCAATTGAAGGTAAGTGGCGGATGATTTGATTGATTTCTGTCGTACATGATATTTTTCAATTAGCAGTATATTTTAATTGAATTTCAAATGTAATGGTCAGGCGCACTGAACGAATTACTATTTCAATAGTAGTAGTAGTATTGCTGTTCGCAATTACACTGAATTCTTGTATAATCTGATTTGAATTCTATTTGAATGACATATTTTATTAATATAGAAATTGGTTTTTCATGAATGCGGAAATTGAAATATCAAATAAATTTCAACTTCTTTTTGTATGAAGAAGGATAAACTGCCTCAATGTGCAATAAGACAGTTGTTCTCAATTTTACACTACCAAAGAAATTTAATTAATAAATCAAATTTTAATCATATAAATTTGAGATAAGAAATGAAAATGTAAGGGACAGTAATAATAATCATTCTAATAAGATGTTGAATTCATTTCTATGAACGTTTTTAAAGAACCATCATTATTATTATTATTTATTTATTTATCTTTTTTTTTTTTTTTTTTTTTTTTTTTTTGACCAAGTAATTCAAATCAAAAACCAACAATAACAATGCACTTGCGAAATGATTACAATTACTAATAGTAATTAATTTTTTTCTGAATTGTAGTTAGATTTGGAAATGGTATTTACATTACAATAATTACAATTTGTTAAAGTAATGCGAATTAAAATTGTAGTTACAACCGCCATTTAATCAATTTATCTGCACAAGTAAGGGAGCCGCCAAGTCAAAAAAAAAAAACTCTAGCTTATGTGATTCGGAACCCGTATCTGGAAGCCAAATATTTCCCGGACGTCACATTTTTCAGAGATTTTTAGTTGAAGTAGCGAAAGAGAAACTATTCTACAAAAATGTCTGTGGTAGGCCATATAAATGAGAAATGCGACCTAACATTAAGTAAAGTGGACTTGGGGCAAACAAAAATGGTATTCGATTTTTCTAACCTCCATTGCTTTAGGAGTTATCGCGAAAGGAAAATTTATAAATAACATGTTTCAGTAGAAATAGATAGCTAAATCTACATTAGTTTTGGAAAGATGAACAATTGATCATATCGACTATTAAAGAGGTTTTGTTCGCTTCGAAATATTGTCTTAAAAGAAAAAAAATAATCTGTAATAAGTCTTTCAAGTCGCGTAAGAGCGGTAAGTCAAAAAACTATCGAAAAGTAGGATATTTTCAATATTTTTACCAATTCCAAACTTACCTACATTTGTACCAAAATATATGCACAGCACAAGCCTTATATAGGTATAGTGGCGCAGTCTTCTGTTCTCAAATTAATATAAAAGGGATAAAGCGAATTAAAATCATGTGTTTGGAAAATGATAGGGTGCATCGCATCAATACGATATTGGAAAGCCTCTATCTACGCTTCGAATAATATCCATTAAAATCGAAATTTCTCAAATTGGAACAAAAATGAGGATTTTTTTATTGATTACCGCTTTAACATTAATTTAATAACTGAAGACTGTATTGTATTATCTCAATACTGTTGTCACATAGCTATGCTATTTGTAATATTTGGTACTAATTGCGACTGGTACGAATTACACTGATTTGAAATGTTAAATTTGGTGCAGAAACCCACAGCCACATCCTCCTAATTTTTCTCTGCATTCTGCATTGCGCATCCTGATGGTATTTTTTCTTGAGACATATTTTGAGAACGTATCATTGGAACATTCTCTGAAATTTATTTTCGCTATTCCAGTATTTTGGCTTGAAACATATGAAAATTCCTTTCACGACACCTCTAAACTAAAGAAGTCGCAGTAAATCGTATGTCATTTTTGAATTCCCAAGAACCAATTAGTTAGGTATTGGGTAGTTTTCAATGTCGTAACCGAGAGAAATAATCTCTGCGTACGTAAAAAATTTCACAAATATGTTTTTCGCACATATATCTTAAAAATTGTGACATGTTGGGAAAATTTGGAAATCTAATATAGTTTCTGGAGAACAGAGCTATACATTCCATATGAAAATGGAGTGCGCTAGTCATATTTACTTTGCTCCTTGGTGTAATAGAATTGCGAAATTCACATATTTTGAAATTCAGTAAAATGAAAAAATGAAAAATGGTTGCTGTTGATTTGTGATAAATTTCGAAAACTAGCCTTTGCATATTTTCAGTACTTTTTGAAATAAGATGCATTTTAGAATGATCAATGGCGGTACTTTGCAGAAATTAATTATTCCAATTCAATTGCAAACGTGAATATTTCGGATTATCTCTAGAAGCCATTTTTTTTTTAAATTTGTTTGTGTAATGTTTCAGAAATTAAATCTGAACTAGGCCAGCAGACAATATTTTAGAAATTGTGATGGTTAATCCTTTGAAGATACTATGCCATCAAACAAATGCTTACAGGTTAGATAGTCTATGAGAAAATTGGAAATTGTCCCGCAGGACATTAAGAAAGTAACTCGTTGTAAGTACCACAGTTTCCTTGGTTGAACAGTTATCTTTTACTTGTGCAATTTTGTTTCAAGGTACATGTGCTTGAGCACACTTACTTTTAGTTACCAATGTTTTATAGTTTTTCTGTTTCCGTTGCTACAGAGAGAATTCATGTGAATTTTGGATTTGATAATTGTCTATTGATTACTGTGAGACTTTGAAGTTACTGCATTTTTTTAATGAAAACGAGTTACATTTTTATAGTCAGAACTTTTTGAAGGAAAAATAGCGGACGAAATTGGAAGACAATGGTTGTCTTCACAATTTCTGTACACGAAGTGGCCATCAATGTCCAAATCTCAACTAAAATAGTCTCACAGCAAGTTGCCTAGATTGTTTTCTAGTTTACGGTTCAGTGGCAGGCTCAGAAAATGTCGATAGAAGTATGTTGAGTTTTAAAAACGAACATGTTCGAAATTCCTCTTCAGGTGTTTTAAATGTTTCTGTTATTGTTAAATTTGCTCCTGACCCTTTTTCTATGAAAAATTTAATTATTTCTGAACAGGAATTAAAATTCGAAGTTTAAAAATATATGAAATTATTCAAGTTATAAGCTATGCCCCCTCCGATTTTAACGAAATATAGTACAAATGTTCTATTTTCAAAACACGGCAATAATGAATGTTAACGTTTTGACTATTAAGTCCTGTAATTTACGAATTACGGCCGGAATTACTAAGCTGTTGCTGCACAATTACCAAAATCTTCAAATTCATTTGATGTATTTACCTTATCATGGCTTTTATTAAAAAATAAGGCGACATTTTAAATCGCGTAATATGCTATTATTTAAAAATAAAACAAGTACTTTTTGTACAAGTTTTTTTTTCTCCACTGTTTTTTCTTTAAAACCATTTTTTATTATTCTTGACAGAAATTGTTCACAAAATCGAAAAATCTTATTTTCTGTCGATTTAGATTTGTTTGTTGTCAAGCGCCAAACTTTTATGGCGATAATTTAAAAACTTGAAATGAAATGAATCCATGGTGAAAAAAGAACATGCCTGAATATCTTTTAAGCAATTTGTGACGACATTGTTTGCATTATCACCATAAAATTTTAACCTCTCTCACAAAATTCTGAGAATTTCTCAAGATTGTTATCACCATAATGTTTACAGTATTTTAATCCATTAACTTTTACCTGTTCTCTACTTCAGATATTGTTTTTGAAATATGTTTTAAACAAATCTTAATCCATCGACAGCAGAACATACCTAACAGCTATAACAAATGTCCTGAAAAATGTTACCACTTTTTTATGTTTAAATATTGAAACGTGTAAATCCATTGGTATTTTTTTTTTTGGTTTGTACCAACTAGCGTTAAGTATTTTCTTCCTCTTCTAATTGCTATGAAGATGTTTCGTTTATTTCCTTTTATTTATTTATAAATAATTATTTAATGTATAAAAGTAAAATTGTAAGCCACTTACAATGTGAAATAAGAAGAAGAAAGACAAAAAAAGAAGAAGAGATGAAACATCTAATATTATAGGTAATCTATACGTAGCATTGGAATACTGTAGCTACAAATTACTTTTACTATATAATAATGCCTAATAATGACAAAAAAATGGAAAATAAACTTTTGTGGTAAATAAAATCAAGTAAAAATGTTGTTATTGTATTTCACAAAAAGGTAACTAATTCAAAAATCGTAATATTTTGTGCTTTTTGTATTCTAGTCAAATGTACAAAATTTGATGTTCTGTTTTGTGAGAAGAGCTACTTCATATTAGATTGTAGGGTACTTTTATGGAAACTTGTTCCAGGTTTCATGATCTCTACAATACTATCTAGCGAGAATACGTGAAAAGTTGAATTAATCGTAAAGCCATCATAGATAAATTCAAGTTTATGTGGTTTTCCATTCAGCATCGCATCATAACAGTTGTTTCTTTGCTTTAATTTTAATACTGCTAAAATATGAAATTTTGAACTTTGTTAGTGTAAATGTAAGGAACGTAACGGAACGGAAAATGCGTTTCCAATACGAACCCGATCAATTGAATTCACAAAAACAAGTGAAGTTTGCTTTTAAATACAGATAGCTGTCATTTTTAGAACTATCTCCAATACACACCAATCAAACTATTAAAATTGAGATGATGTGCGAATTACGCGTTCAAGCCAAGAATTTTCGGCGAATTAATATTGGGGTGGTATATCAAATCTTTTCATTTTGATTACCACAAAAAGACAAGTTGATAGAGAAATTCGGAAAACCAAATGCTCACTACGTTGATTTCTGAACGCAGAATACATATGTATGTCTAGATAGTCTTGTAGACTATGCAATCTTCTTTGTTAAGCTTCAAATATAGTTCCTCTTTTTGTCTGTCAGTTTTCTGTATATTTAAATAGTGCTGCTCATATAACAGAACACCAAATTTTTATAGCATGGTTTTTAAAAACTTATTACTGATTTAAGTTGAGTATGCTTCCTTACCAATTATGTGAATCTTATTATATTTTATTTTATTATACTGAATAAATGTTCAATTGGAATATGCCTTCTCTCCAAATCATTTCAAATCATAATTGGATCTCATTTCATTTGAATTTTATTCATGATAATATATAATGTACCTCTTGTGTTATTATTCCTATGTATTATAATATTTCATATAAAATTTGTTTGATTTATCGTTTGTTCTGTTAACTATGTATTTTCCTATTTCAAGACCACAACCTGGGTCTTTGAAGCCAACATGAAATTTTATTTACGATTGTATTATTTTGCTGCAAAATTTAAAATCGTATTATTTTTTTGCCATCTCTGTATATAATTCTCTTTAGCAATGTTGATCAGTTATTGGTTTATGAACTAAAGAATATTTTGTAACATATTGTATAAACTCGTAATTTTATTGACGTATCTAGTTTTGTGTCCTGTTTGGTATTCTATTTTGCTATTGTTTTCTGTATAATTAATCGATTTTTTCCAAAACATATTGTCCTTTATCTACTCTGCTGGATTTGTTATCAATTTTTTGTTTCGTAAGTGAAATCTTATTTCCAAGTAGATGTAAAATGATCATGTTTGTGTTTTATCGCCTTTTTCCGCTTCTTGGCTTACGAAACAAAAAAGATGTTTTAAACTTTTCTCTATACTTTATTCGATGTATCACTTGTTTTGTTCGCCATGTACATACATATTTTTCCATTTCGAGTTCCAAACCAAGTTTGCCTTTTATATTTAATGAAATTTCTTGTCATTTGTATCGTATATTTTCATTGATCTGTTTAGTTTCTTTAAAATTTTAAACGTATATTGCGCTTATAGCTTATGATTTTCAAATTTCAACGGTAAGCTGTGATAAATGTTACTATAAATCGGCATATGTCGAAGATTTATAAAAGTGACCAAAGAAGTGTCTTACATACAACTTAAGATATAGCAGTTTGCAATGAAATGTATTTAAAACTGTTCGATAGTGTGAAAGTGGCCATTTATTACAATGAACGAAACTGGAAATATTTACGCAGCTAACCAAAATTCAATTTTCTTAGAACTGGCGTATAGTGAACTTTTGGCAAAAATTAATCTCACTTAATAATTGAGTCAAAAGAAAATTGCATGTGAATATTGTTCGTAACATCAAGCTATCATATTAGCCGACATGAAGTAATTCCTAAAATACAGTGTATTTTCCTCCCTCTTCGGTTGGACAGTGAATGCATTTTCCTCTTAATAGAGTTCCATCTGCAAATGGAAAATAGGACTTCCAAAAGGTTGTTATAAAAAATCTTGAGGACAAGGTTGTCTTGGCTTCTGTTTCAATTTCAAAACACATACGCAGTTACGTTTCGAAAATCACTTTGTAGTGAAGTTAGTTGGCTTTCACCGGAATGGTGTTTTATGGACTTTTTCATGGCAGTTGTCTTCTACAAAAATTTCTAATTATTTTTTTTTTTCAATTGGATCGATTTTCTATCAAAATTTTTCTTCATATTATTTTGACCTCAAATTGAAAAGTTAGAATTATTAATTTTAGGAGAGATTGTTACATTGAGTGAGATTGAATGTACGAGTATTCTAATTGTACTCTCATTAAATGGTACCATTCGTAAGATTGTGGGTTCGATCCCCTATACAGCTATCTATATTTCTTTGAGTGATGTGCTCACGAGCACAGCAAGTCGTCAAACAACCGATAAGTCTTCTCAAATTGATGTTCGGAGTCGTCACTAGTCTGTAAGTTCCTTTCAGTGAGTCTAAAACTAGAATGCGTGCTGCAAGCTCACTGGATGTGAGAAGCTCTCCCATTCATGGAATGCAAGGGAATTTGTTTTTGTTTTTTTACGGAACCTACAGTTTAATGATAAATCGATTACTCGAAGTGTTCGTCACAGGCATCGAGTTGACCGCCGCTCAAAACAACATTTGGTGCTTGTATAGGGCTCGAATCTACGATCTTATGCAGGATATTTGCTTGTAGCGCCATGACCCCCTATACGGTTAGTTGATCGTGCAATCAGAATAAGAAAATATGCTCGAAAACAACATCTACATTATAAATGTTTCTTTTTCGAAGTAAAAATGAAAATGCTATGAAAATGGTAGCAGGGGTTTAAGCTAATTTTGTAAATAAACTACATATAATAGATTTTCCAAAGAAAGTAAGTGAAATGAATGTTGAATTTTTTTTTTTTTTCTTATTGATTTAATTTCATATCAAAATCAAGAAATGTAGATTCGATTTTTTTTTACAAGATAACTGCTTGCTTTTTTTAAGTAGTTTTGTTCCATTCCTGGTGTTTATCCATTGAATTAATTTTTGCGTGAAGATTTTATACCTTAAACTTTTGTTTTCGTAATTTTACTGCCGAAATGTATTTAAAGATGTGAATCCTTCTTTCCGATTTTTCGGCATTTGCAAAAGAAAACCGTAAATATTTTTCAAATAGAACTTTGTGTGCGGGTTATGATATTTCAGAAATTGTATACTGCTCGTTATCGTGAGAAGCTTGCCTTAGAAATGTCGCAAAGTACTTTTAAACATAAATAGTTTGCCAAATTGACAGTGAGACAACTAGTATTTTGCAATGAATTTTGGAAAGAACAATGGAAATAAAAAATACATCACTGCCAAAGCACTGTTTGCCAAAGATATACAAAATAAGATTCTGATACATCAATAAATTCGCCTAAAACTTGATATTTTACATGTAATTGTTAATAGATTTTAAAATGAAGTGTTTAAAAATGCCAACAAACCCCGATTTAAAAAGTTTTACATTTCCATAATAAATTATCTCTTTTTAAATTCACATTTTGTTTGAGATTTCGCCGGGCTTGAAATTTGAAAACAAAAATCTTTTCGTACGTTCTAATCAACAGATATTGCCTTTAAAACGGAAATAATTTCATTTATAGCTTTCTAAACACTTTACAGATGGTATCACCAGTGCTTTGTAGGCATAATTTCAAAGGATTTCAAAGGAACAGCCTTTCCTAGTATAAAGGTTACCAGAACTAAGTTAACCAAAGTAGAATCATAAAGAAGTATTATTGGACTACGTCAATAGATTGTGTCGATTTTGAAAATTTTAGGAAATCAATCAAAAAGTACAAAAATAACTATAAAGATTAACTTTGATTATTTCGAAGATATTACAGATTGTTTTCCTCTGTGCGTTGAATTCCAACAGTAGATATTTGATATTTTTTTTTCTTTTGGAAAAAATTTGAAAATTACATATTTTTAGTTTTAAATCAATACGATTCCGTTGCGA
>JAHXMU010025421.1:446276-484769 GCA_019455685.1 Philornis downsi
CAATTAGAATTACTCATGGAATTACCAAACTTTATACTATCAAGTTGTGCGTCTAATATTCGCTAACCTAATAAGAGTTTCATATCGGTAGCCATCATCGGGAGTTCTCGGCTGAAAACTTGGCGCTTATTCCGACTTCCGGGTCATGTTCCATTTTGCAACAGCCTAAAGTTAACTCTTCTCTTAGAAGGCGAATACGACCATCAGTTTGAGAAATATGTAACCAGTCTAAAAGGAAACTGATGATTTCATCAAAAGTGAAATTTATATAGAATTACAAAAGAGAAACATGTCGCTACCTTCATCCTTCATCGAATTTATATAAACATTTTAAGTCTTCCTTCAGGCTTCATTCGTTTTGTACGATAAAGATGTTGTGGATGTGCAAGAAATTAATATTATAGGGTGATTTTTTAAGATTTAACTTTTTCAGGTTGGCAGCACTGGTTGGTAATGGCGTCCAAACGTCATCTATCAAGGTGAAAAGTGTACAGTATACTCTGCCATTTCATCATGGAAAGACTAACAAACGAGCAACGATTGCAAATCGTTGAAATTTATTATCAAAATTCATGCTCTGTGACAAATGTGCATCGTTTGATACGATCATTTTATGGTCGTCATAATCGACCTGCTGAATCAACAATTCGTGCTGTTATCTCCAAATTTCGCACCAAATTTATTTTGTTAGACATAAACCATCAACTCACATGGGTAGAGTGAGTACCGAAGAAAATATTGCAGCCATAGCGACCAGTGTTAATGACGATCGTGAAACGTCAATTCGTCGCAGTTCTCAGCGATTGGTCATGTGTTACTCAACCACAAGGAATTTTTTTCTTTTTGCCTCCAATTGGCTGAGTTGAACTTGGTTGACATGTGATTTCATCAGAACTGTGCAACATGCCACACTGCTCGTGGAACAACCGATATTTTGAGGGATGAATTTGGTGAGCAGCTTATCTCTCGATTTGGCCCTGTGAGTTGGCCTCCAAGATCTTGCGATTTAACGTCTCTTGATTATGTGGACAAGCCGGACACTACTAAAACCTTACAGGATAACACAACAAGCGTTATTCGTGGAATACTGGCCGAACTACTCGAAAAAGTGACGAAAAATTGGACCTTCCGAATGGACATTTTGAGATTAAATTATTATTGAGATGAAATTATCTTTAAACATTAAATGGCAAAGACTAATCTATGGATTCCAATAAAGAATTTTAATATATGATGGAAATTTGAGTGTTTTATTCGATTTAAAAAAACTTAAAAAATCACCCCATATTAATATTTTTGTTGTTGTCCCATGTAGGCACAGAAAATTATTGCATCATTTGAAGGTTGAAATGACGGCCAAAAAAGTGTTATTTCGCATAGTTTGCGTGAAGTTCGAATTAACGTCAATCATTACTATATTCTTGAGGTTTGCCCTGTATCTGCCCTCTTGACGAGAGACGGGACTATGTTTCTAAAAAAAATTCGAATTTTACATAGGAAACATATTTGTATCTTCCTCAATCCTGACACTTTTTGGCCGATGTGCTTGCAGTGAGAAAGCCGCAAGTGGTGCTATGGAGAAAGATGGAAATTTTGCGTGGCCCAGTAGAAAAAGATGTTAACTATATTTAACAAAAGACTGCAGGAATAACAAAGAACCCCAGTTTCGCAATTTAAAAGAAAAAGCTTTTTTTGCGCCACTAAGGACAACATAAAATGTTATGCCATAGGATTTGTATGGATAATGTTATTAAAAGACGCGGTATCAAAACTATTATCGATAAGCATCAGAAGACGTGTGTTGACTTAACTCATTTTCCACTTGGTTATTATTATTAGAAAAATTTCATTCATATGTATATCAAATTTTGCAACTTGCTACAATGCAATGCTTATTATAATTGACATTTCTACAATCGTCAGATTCGATTTTCTTCATGATTCTCTATCATGGTTTAGTCCAACCGAGAAAATCATAGTGAAAATAAAATACATGTGTGGCAACTCGTATTAGCTACCAACTACGAGTATTTGTATAGATTTATTTAACCGAGAACAGCCTTTACAGCGAAATCTATTGATTTCACATCTCATTTCTCCTTATCGATTTTTGTTTCACGTATTTATATTTTAATATCTCAACTCTTCTTTTGTGAATTTCTAATTCATATTTCTCAATATTACACTGCGTTTTCACACACTATTAATCCTAGGCTCAAGTTGTGCTTTCCAAACACAAATTTTTGTTTCCCAAAACCAATTTCTTAAGAGCAATTTATATGTAGATTCATCAATATCAAAATTAATTTTTCTCAGCATCAATTTCTTTTATGAACATCAAGTTATGTTATATGAATTTTCTAATTTCAATTTTGGTTTCTTAATATCATGTTGTTTTTAATTTCTCAATACACATTTGTGCTTTCTCAATATCAATTGGAATATCTCAATTTCCCAGCGTTAATATCGAGTTTCGATTTGAGACGTTAGTGTCGAAAAGACAATATTTAAAGTCGATCCAAAAGCAGTAGTTCATTATTTGATATGTTGCAATATAGATGCCAAACACTAGTCCTTTAAATTAAACTACAGTCCTGTAAATAATATTTTTGACCATGTTGAACTTGTTTCCAAGGACAGGAAAGAATGTACGAAATTACTTCTGTACCAGTACATTTACCTACTGGTAATATATTAAGCTCACAAATTGCTACAAATTTTGCAATTTACAAATAAAAACAGGTTCGCCAAAAATTAATTAATTAAATAAATTATAAAAATTCTACAAAATGACACCAATTTCTACACTAGAACTAAAGAAATATTAAAATGTATCTAAATTATTCATTACTGTTTACTTTTACATTATTGTAGCCATACATTTGAAAAAAAAAACAAAATTAGTAAATACGTTTTTTTTACAGCCGTAAAAGTGCAACAAACTAAATTACTTAATTGTTTACATTACATACTTCTCACATATCTCTGTTACCTAAAGTTATGTTCTACAAATATAGAAGTTATGTTATCGATTATTATTAAATATACAAAATCATACTTAGCTTCTTAGATCATTTGTTGATTCTTATAAGATCTAATGAAAAATCATTTCCTTTTTTTTTTGTTTGAGTTTGACCAAAAATCTTATTTATTTTCATTTTCATTCGAAATATGAACAAAATCTTTTCCACAATGTTCATTGGTTGTACTCTGTTAAGTTTAGAGTGTACCCCAGTAACAATTTCGTTTTCGATTTGTTGTTTTTTTTTTCTTATGCGAAACTTTAAACGTCCTCCATTCCATTTTTCATTCAAATTTATTTTCGTTAAATTACATTCAATCAGTTTGTTTGCAAGGGCGTTTGGAGAAAAAAGCAAAACTTGTTGTAAGAGTATATATTTGTTCTAAATAGTAAATATATATGATATATATAGTATATATAAAAGGGTGTATATATAATTATGTATACATATTTTTTTTTAATATAAACAATTTTTAAAATCACCATTTTGTTTTGTTTTTTTTTTTTTTTTTAATTTTTTCCTTTGCTGTAATGACAGTTTTTAGTAAATATCCTTCATTTTTATATATAGTTTATATACCTATATATATATAATATAGTACATGTACATATATTCTAAAATCTAAAGGCCTTTCATAATTAAAAAGGTTTATTAATTAATTGTAGTTATTAGGAAAATTATTATGATACAAAAAAAAAAAAAACAAAAGTTATATAAGATGTAAGTAATTAAATAGATAAGAAATTAAAATGAAGTTATTGGATAGATTTTAATATTGCTGTTTGACAGTTCTCTGATATCCCATCATATCCATCCAAGTAAGTGGATAGATTTTAATATTGCTGTTTGACAGTTCTCTGATATCCCATCATATCCATCAATGCTATGTTACGTTAGATCTGTTACCTACCCATTTACATTCATAGATCTGAAGTAGAAGTTGGCCAATGAAGTTGAAATGGGCTCTTTCCAAAACCTCTATTCTATGTTTCGGTAGCCATTATGGGTTACTTTAATGCTTTAATAACAGATAACAAACTTCAATTACCCCGTTCGATTTAACATTGGTTTGTATATGTAGACTGGTTCTATAAACTCATTTGGATTAAGATCACAATTCTGAAACTCAAATTCCAGCCCTTTTTCAAAATGATGTTTGTTGTCAAATAATCGGTAATAATGTATCAAGCAACTCATTCAGAAGTCCACAAGGGTTTAACGTGAGTCTCGCCGTGAAGGCCTTACCCACGGTGTGCGACACACTGAGCATATTACAATGCGACTGCCAACGCCGCCCCTGGGATAGCCAAGTAAAACTTGGGCTATCTAGGAAAAGGGGCTAACAATTTTGGTACTACCGCATATTGCCAACCCTTTCTTCGCAGCCAGGAGATACCAAAATGATTATGCTAGTATGGAACATAATCCCCATTCGCGGAGGTGAGGCCTATCTTACCACCTCTGCTACTCTATGGGTCTGTAGCACCCGATTGCAATGCAACTCTACATTCGAGCACAAAGTCTCTACTAGCGATTTTTGTATCAACCACAACCCGCGTGGTTGATTGAACCCGTGGCTCCCACTAGGGGCCCAACTTCAAATGATCAGGTGGAAACTCAGTCCCGGGGCCTCCTGATCCCCACGCTACCGGCCAAACTCACCGGTTGGAGCTGCGTAGCAAAGCAAATAGCAAAGCTACTACCAAGTTGTGATTTATACAGCATACCTCACGGGATTGGTCGCCCTGTGGCAAAAGAGTGCAGACTGGACATTTTTACATACCTACAGGCACGGAGACCCCAGGCAGATGGAACGGTCGATAATACATTGCAAGGATGCAGTACCCTCACCGGTGGGAGACGGAACACAACAGCTAATATCACGATTTAATATGACAAACGCCCACAATCGGCCAGTTGAAGATCTCTCACAATTCAACAAATCATATATTTTAGCAGTAAACTTGTGTATGCAACAACTCTGATTCTGTGTTCTAATTGTTGTCATATTCGACTGGAAACTAGTTTCAAACTTCATCTCTCTAGAAATATTTTTGATCCTCACTTGAGGTCACCTGATTTTGTTAGAAAATCAGTAAAATGAAAATCACCATTCAGGTAGCTTATCGCGGTGTACCTTTTTGGAAGCGTATAGAGACTTCTGCTCAAAGTCACATATATACGATTTAACTATATTTTTTAAACTTTAAATGAATTTTGTAACAAAAATACAAGAAGCTGTCTTTTTCATTTTTTTTCCAAAATTGATAAATTTTGTCAATTCCCTGGTTGAGGTCTCTATTATCGTTTCTACATATTAGTCTCTGTTAGTGAGATCAAACTAATGAAATTGTATAATTTTCTTGAAAGTCCATTCAAGAAAATTAGATATTTCATCAATTTAACGCATCAGCAAAATGCAAGGAAAACGGCACAACCATCAAATTGAGAAATATTTTCAATGACACGCCTATGTTTGGGGTCTTCAGATCAATGTTTTCAAAATATTGTATACTCCAAAATATTCTGTATTATATTTCTTGTGAAAAATGGTTATGGGTCGCAAACTATAGCGTTGCCATTTTTGACGAATTTGAATATATGATGGAATTCACAAATATTTATATCGATCGAATTCGTTTTCTCTTGTATTAATAAAAGAAAATATACTTGATCATAACAGTGCAATAATATCAAATCAAACCAATAACATATTTTATAAAAATTCTTTAAAAATATGCACTGCATTTTATAGTAATTAAAAAAAAGAAAAATAAGCAAAATATAGCCACAAAAAATAATGATAATTGAATGTGAACTTTAAATTCTTCCAGTCACTAAAATAATTTTTCAAATATATTTCATTGTACGTTTCCCACATATATAAATAAGTACGTACGTAAATAATGCACTTTTCATTTACAATACGAACAATTGTTTAAACATTAATCATTTTAAAGAATATTTTCATCGTATAAACTAAAGGTTTATCAAAAACTATACTCGTATATATGTATGGGCTGTCGTTATACTCGTTGCTAGAACTTCTTGTACTAAATAATGTTTCAAAGTTAATATAATTTTGTTGTTTGCATAAGTACTTTTTGGTTGCAATTTACACCATCAAGTAGTCGTGTCGTTGCTTTTGTTCGTTTGGGAAAGAAAATAATAAAAGTGTAAACTGAAAAATGTGGAAAATTTATGTCTATACAGGGTGTTACGAATGCATCATGACCATTAGGAATATAGTAATATTGTATAATATATGAGATGTAGTATAGTGATTTTAGTATTACCATTCATTCCAGTTTAAGTAGGAAATTAAATATTGCATGGAAGACTATTTCTAAGATTATAGAAAGTTTACTTTTTCCTCTTACTGTTAACAAAATGCGTAAAGTTGACTCACCTTCTTCTTTGAAGTTAATTTATGTATATACCCTTTATTTGGTTGTTGTTTGTTTCATTAACTATTAATATGATTTAAAATCTGTAGTTAAAAAAAGAGAGTATTGTTTTTCCGGTTTTCATGTAATGTCACTCTTGGTTTGAAAAATTCGTTTAGATTTATTTGTTTTTTGGGGAAAATTTTTGTAGTTTTATTATTGTTGACCGGTGTAGATAATTTTTTCGATATGTTGATGTTTCTTATTTTTTTGTTTGTTTGTTATCTTCTTTCCTAAGTCCTTCTGTGTAGTCGATGACGAATAGTCTACTGTGTTTTTCTATCAATCCGGTTTCATGGTAATTTTTTTTTTAATATTTTACCAGAAATGTATCTCTAATGGGAATAGGAACATACTGAAGTCAAGTATTGTATAAATTCTTCAATAAAGTGTCTATTTAAAAGCGTCATTAACTTTTCATTGATAACCAAATTTGGCACTATACGTTAGTTTATGGAAATTTCGAGAACATATTTTGTCGCTACTGAAATTGTTAAGTTTTCAATAAAATATTTTCCAACTTTAATTATTGATAATGTTGTGGCGTTGTATACAAAACTTATAATTGAAACAACTTCCTTTTTCACAAAATATTTTAAACCCATCTGTTTTTTTCGTTTCTTAATGAAGATATTTTCTAATAAGTAAAAAAAAAAATCAAGCTCCAGGTCTAGTATTTTATTTGTGCAATTTGTCTATTCGATATTTTGATCTTCTTTAAAGTACGTCTTCAGGATTAACAAATAAACACAAATACAGCTAAATGTCCACCGAATGATGGCGTCGACTGTTGTCGTCCTCTTCCGATTTAAGACAGTCTTGAAGATGATCCTCAAACAGGGTTGAAATATCAAATAAACAGAATATTTAAATAAAAACTTTTCATAGAGAAATGCAAACCATTGAAAAGAGGTCGAAAAAACAGTATTAAATACTGAATACGAGGTGTGATAAAAAATAACTGTTACTTTCAAATTTTGTGAGTTACGTATGTTCGATTTTCGCTTTTTTCTGTTATATTGGTACACATGTCTGTTATGTATGTTGGCAATATCAGCCATTTTGGATTGTCAGTTTGTTTTTGACAGATAAAAAGGTTAGTCGTGTTTTGGTGAGTTCTTCGATTTTTTACTATTCGAAAAAATGGATCAAAGAAACTATATTAAGTTTTGTGTAAAAAATTAAATTAAATGTGCAAGGACATTTGAAATGTTGACTGTGGTGTTTGGCGAGTCTGCTATGAGCAGAATATAAGTTCAATTGTGGTATAGCCGGTTTAAGGAAGGCCGAGAAGATGTCAATAACGATGCTCGTCCTGGCCGCCCAAGCATGTCAACAACCGGTGAAAACATTGAAGCAGTGAAGAAAATGATTCTGGATAATCGTCGAATCACTATTAGAGAGGTTGCTGATGATGTTGGCATATCGTTGGGCTCATGCCAAGCAATTTTTACGGATGTTTTAGGCATGAAACGTGCGGCAGCGAAGATTGTTCCAAATGCTTAATTTCGAGCAAAAACAATGTCGCATGGACATCGCTCAGGAGCTGTTGAACGTCGTCAACGACGATCCAGATTTCCTCGAAAAGTTCATAATTGATGACGAATCATCATGACATTGAAACCAAAGCCCACTCATCCCAATGGAAGTGTATAGAGCTAAGACCGAAAAAAGCACGTTAAGTTCGGTCAAATGTTAAGGTCTTGCTCACTGTTTTCTCCGATTGCAATGACGTGGTGCATCATGAATTCTTGCCAAAAGTTCGTACGGTCAATAAGGAATACTACTTTGAAGTTTGCGCGAAACAATTCGTCAGAAACGCACAGAATTGTAGCAAAACGAATCATGGATGTTGCACCATGATAACGCACCAGCTCACACATCGATGCTTGTGCGAGAGTTTTTGGCCAAAAACAAATACTTTTTGAAAAAATTAAAAATAACGGTTATTTTTCGATCACAACTCGTATATATACATTTTGAAGAAATAGCGCCAGTTTTTAATTCGAATTTTCCATGAAACATTTATATAAGAAATATGAGTGAAAAGAATAACAATTGATTGTAAACAGCGCTGATCGTTGGTGTGAACATAATGATTTTTTCCTCGTCATTAAGCCTGTAATAAATGCAAGAATTTTTTTTTAAGAGAACTTGTGGAAGATTCGTTTCTTTTACATTCATCCATAACGATAAACTTCAATCGAAGGCTTAGAAAATAATACTATCTGTATTACGGTTTAAAAAATGGACTTATCGCCTATGTTAACTACAATGTCTATAGGAAATAATTTTTAAAAAGTAAATAGCAAGCTTTATTTATCGACTCAAATAAAAATTTCTTATATTTTTGTCATTTTTTCAGACGCTTAAACTGTCTATCGCCCCTTATTATGATGACGATATAAAATCAATTAGCTTAATGTGTTCCAAGTTCTATTTGAACTATTGTATCACTATCTGGTAATATTTTCTCCATATTCTGCGGAGATTAGTAAATTTCGGTTAGAATTAATTGTCATCTAAAGAGTGTCCCAACAAGAACGCAAGATTGAATTGTTTCTCTGGCTGTATGACATGTGGCGCCGTCTTGTTGAAATCACATGCCCTCCACATTCATTTCTTCAATTCTAGGTACGACAAAACTGGTTATCATTTTACGATACCGAACACCTGAGTCAATTGAACTTTGTACGCATGAAGATGCAAATCTTTCGCCAAAATTCGCTGCACAGTGGATTTGGAGACACCAATTCGCTGAGCTCGGTATCGAATTGAGATGGATGGAGTTTGAGCGACATCATCACGCACAGCTGCGACATTTTCGGTCGATCGACCTGATCAAAGGCGCGTTGCTGTCTTTAAATCACTAACAGACCCAGTTTTGGCAAATTTGTCCATTAATCTCTTTACAGTTGACTCTTTTGGAGCATTATTGTGACCCCAAATTGATCGCAATTTGCAATCTGTAGCCACAAAACTTACACCATTTTGGTAAAACAATTTCGCAATGAGAATGCGCTGTTCATTCATGTAGCGCTCCATTTTTATTAACGTCGTACCTTCTACTAGCAAACAATAACAATTGTTCAAATGTCAAACAATGACACTTCGAATGACGCCAAATAAATCTTGCGTTCTTGTTGGGACACCCCTTATAACGAACCTTTTTCTATCCTATTGTAGCGAACTATGCCTATAGCGAAAATTGTTCAATGCGAATATGGGGTCAAAAGTAATTTAAAAAGTATTATGTTAGAAAAATCATGAAACCGAATCAATCTATATGAAAGGGGTGCAGACATTTCTAATGTCAGATATGTATAAAAATCAATTTGTTGCATCATCAAATGGTTCGAACATTTTTATCTTGGATATAGCGAACTTTGTTTTGTCTCTTTTGAAGTCGTCGATTTCCCCAGTGGCTTCAAGAAATTTGTCGATATTGCCCATTAAAGAGGTACTTTGACCTGTTCTACGAAATTTCGCAAAATTTTTGTGTTTTGTCGGCGGCCATTAGTGAGATGGATTTTTCCAAACAAACCTCCAAAAAGTATGAAAGGGGTGCAGACATTTCTAATGTCAGATATGTATAAAAATCAATTTGTTGTTTCATCGAATGGTCCGAACATTTTTATCTTGGATATAGCGAACTTTATTTTGTCTCTTTTGAAGTCGTCGATTTCCCCAGTGGCTTCAACAAATTTGTCGATATTGCCCATTAAAGAGGTACTTTGATCTATTCTACGAAGTTTCGCAAAATATTTCTGTTTTGTCGGCAGCCATTAGTGAGATGGATTTTTTCAAACAAACCTCCAAAAAGTAGGCCTTGTTTAAATAAAATCCGCTGAATTGGTTGTTCTGACAGCTGTAGGCTAAAATCTATCATACTATATCAAAAGTTTTAGGATAGACCAGTTTAAAGGTATTTGATAGATGTCTTTTATAATTAAATAAATACCTATTCAGAAATATATGGAATATTCCAAATTAAATTGTTATTTTGACATCATTGTCATTTTCGGATAAGCAAATCTATTCAAATGTTAGGCGAGTACAGATGTTTCGAAAGCAAAACTTACCTCAGTAGATGTATTCGTACATGGAATTTATGCAGTTTTTTTTATAAATTTCTGATTTACAACATCATCGCATTATAAGGGTGTCCCAACAAGAACGGAAGACAGTAAATGGTGTTTGGTATCGTGAAATGATAACCAGTTTTTTCGTGCCTAGAATTGAAGAAATGAATGTGGAGGGCATGTGGTTTCAACAAGACGGCGCCGCATGTCATACAGCCAGAGAAACAATTGAATTGTTCCATCAGTAATTTAAATCTTGCGTTCTTGTTGGGACAGCCTTTATTCGTAAAGTTGTTTCACTTCCATTTGCATTTCTTTTTAGTCTATTGTTGTTATAACAAATATCTGATGATTTTTCAGTTGTTATCGAAAATTCGAGTTAACGACCGGTTCTAATAATAAATATTGCAAATAGCCTTTTTTGAATTTCCGAAAAATAATTACACAGCCACATTTAAAATAATTTACAGCTTCACTGTGAACGGTACTTTTGTCGTCGTACCTTTAAATTGTATACATTTTCATCGAAAAGCTCTATTTTGAATGATTTAAAATTTTCACTCAACATTTAATTCGGCTAATAAAATAAAATTACCTTAAAATGAACCCCCTTAATAGAACTCAAATCGACGAATTAGATAGATAGATGAACAACATTTCGATATGATGATGGAAAGGAAAAATAGAAACAAACGGATTTGCCTTGAAAATCGGTTTAATTTTTATTAATATTATCTTGTATGTATGTATGTATGTATGTACGTGAATTCATGTATGGTAGTATGAATTTTGGTTGTTTGTTTTGTATATATAAATATGTGTGTGTGTGTAATATTTTATATGCATGTTATGTAGTTCCGAAATCACATCAAATTTTAGCAACATATTACTTTTGGTTTTCCCTTCGTGTACGTACACAACAACAAATATATATTTTCTGAAACATAATTTTCGTGTTAGCATAAAGGGCAATCCTTTCATTTATATACATATATTATGTATACAAATAGAGCATATATATGTATGCGTGTATATATACCATATATCATTATATTTTCAGAAAATTCTTTCATTCAAATAGTGATTATATAAGTATTTCATTTTTTTCATGTTTAGTATTTTTTTTTAATGTTCGATTATATTTATAGAACCAAGCAAAGTTTTTTTTTCTCGTTAAATAAGTTAAATTCTTAAGACAATGTGTATTAATTGTTTAATTTTATTTTTAATTTTTTTTTTAAATTTTTTTTTTTTTTTTTGTTATATTTGTCACTTTTAAAATAATTTTTTAGGTTTTTATATATTTTTGTTTCAATTTTTTAAGTACGTTTTTTAAATCATTTTTTTTTTAGTGTTTTTTTTTAATTTTATATTCAGTTTTAATTTGTGTTAATTTTTTCATCCGTTCGTCCGAAAATTTTCTCATTGTTTTTTGTTAAGTTTTCTCTTCTTCTTTTTTCTTCAATGTAAATATGTTAAACATAAAATTATGTTTTTTTCTTCATTAAGTTACATTTATCCTATGCTATAATTTTAAAGTTTATAGTTATATATATAACATTTTGTAATATTAAATATTTTGTTATTTTGTTTTAGTTTTCAAAGAAAAAAATTGCTTATATAATTTCAGTTTATATGTCGTTATAATGGAGTAGGAGCATTTTTTAAACTAGATTTTCTTCATTCGAAATTATGGTGATTTTTTTTTTGCATGGCAAATGTTAAACATTTTGAAAAAACAAACAAAAGTAATTGACAAAAAAATAAAATGAAATAACGAATGCAATTGATATTACGCTTTGAAATCTGATCTCAAATCAATATTTTCTCAAAAATTCATTACAGAGAAAAGGCTATTAAAGTCCAAATACCAGATATCTTGACATTAATTCAGTAAATCTGGTAAGTTCAAAGAAAATTGTTGAGTTATTTTAATTTGTTCGGTACTAACAGTAATCAAATGTTGTTACGTTTTGTACGAATAATTTACACGCTCATTATTACATATAAATGTAAATGTTGATAAAAACATTTTCAAGCAAAGAACTTAAACATTTTTTTCCTAAACATTTCGAAGCAAAAACTTTGAATGGGCTGTAACAACATTCGGCTTGAAATACTGACATTAATAGGTATTAGAGTTCAAATATGAAATTCCATTTTTTTGTTCGATATTTCTAACATATTCCATGTTCTATACGTTTGCATGTTCTACGCAAGGTTTCTTTTAGAAGCCTATATCTTATAACTTTAACTTTTTATTGTTCTAAAGTCGAAACATATTCGCACTAATCAATTGATTATTCATAACACAAAATGTATGAGCAGATCTTTTCAAGTAAGAATAGCCAGGCTGTTTAACAAACTTTCAAACACATTAAAAATTTTTTCTTCATTCCAAAACACTTACAAGAAGAGACTTCTTGCGTATTTCAATGATATTTCTCATTTATAATTATCCGCTTGAGCCCTTTTTTCTTTGATATTGCTGTCAGATAGTTTGCTGGACATCTTTTTTTTTTGTTCTTTTTTCATTCTAAACTTATTCTTTTTAATCCTTTTAATTTTTTTAAGCCATTGCTTGTATAGTATCTCAATTACTTAGTTAATTAAACCTTTAAAAAATTACTTGCAGTTATTAATTTTTACCATTTAAACTGTTTAAATTAAATTAATTAAATTTGTCGTTATATTATGGATTAGTTGTAGATTCCAATTAAAGTTATAATTCCGTGTTTCAGGACGAAAAATAGTAAAAAAAAAAAATCTAATAAGTGAAGTAGATCGTCATATTGTAAATCATATTTATCTGCTATTAAGATACCCAAACTTTTTTATAACATTAGTATTGTAAAGTTGTATAATGCATTTGTTATTGAATTATGGAGAAGATATGTTGTAATATTGCAATTTCATCAAATCGGCCTTAAGGCTTAAAATTACAATCCTGAACAAATTAAATTAAATTAAATTAAAATATAAAGAATTTAAATGTTTCAGTTTCAGTTTCATATCTTTGCATAAATAAATTCATGTAAAAGACTCCCGCGTCACCCAAAGCGATGACATTAGATTTTAAAGGCAAAGCAAAGCGACAACATTAGGGCACTGCTACACGTTCAATGTACATTGAACGCGATCCAATATCGCGATATTTATTGAACGTGTAGCATGCGGTATTGATGGATCGCGATCCATATCGCAGAATGGCCTAAATTATGGAATCCAGATCGCGGATCGTGGATCGCGTGATAAATATTGAACGTGTAGCATTTTTATGATATTAGATCGTGATACGTTAATAAAAAGTGAAATAAAACATAAAATAAAAGACGCAGTGCAAAAAATTTAACAAGTAAAAAGTAAAAAATGTTATTATTATTATTAAGCAAGCAAAATAGCTAAACAGGATTTTTTTGGTTTTCTCGCGACATTTTTTTTAACAACCGATCTGCACTGCACAAAAAAAAACGTAAATACTGACGCGATAAATATTGAACATGTAGCATACGCTCGTGATCCATCAATCCATTAAAATGGATCGCGATCCAAATATCACAATATATATTGAACGTGTAGCAGTGCCCTTAGATTTCAAAATCAGCTACAAATGTAGATGTAAATGTTGCTAAAAACATTTTTTTTTGTTTCCCACAAATATTTCGGAGCAAACACTTTATATGGACATTAATAATATTCGATTTGAAATACTGAAATTAATAGGTATCAATCAGCGTAGGTAGACATTCCATTTTTTAGCTTACACATTTCCAATATAAAAGGTTTCTACACGAAAATTCCATGTTCTACATCAGCTTATTTTTAGAAACCTATGACTTGTAACTGTATATATTATTTTCTGGGTGTGTTTTTAATTTCAAGTATAATTTCTGGCATACGATTGTTCTTTTATCAATATTAAATTGAAAATTTTCAATTTCAAATTGATATTGTCCAAAAATGATTTGGAAACCCTTCAAATCCTATTAGAAAACATGTAATATATCTATAGAATAAATACTTCACTTGTTCTCTGAGTTTAAATGTGTTAACTTTTTGCCCTTTTAACACCACAAAAATTGTTCAATTCCTTAACAAACGACTATAAAGTTCTCCATTCGGAATTATAATTCAGTTGTGTTTTTAATGATTTTTTTTTCTGCTTCAGCAGTGTATTAAATTTTGAATTTTACGCCAGGAAACGCTTCACGAAATCTGGCGTTTTTAGGTAGAAGTGATAGAAATTCTGATTTTCGGAATTACTTTTTTCTTTGGTATTTTCAAATGAATGTAGAATTCCATATTATAAGCAAATAAAATATGCAGAAATCATTCTGCGTTTTTTTTTTTTTTTAATATGTAAATCATTAATGCGTTTATATTCAGTTTTAGAAAATTTTCATATACTGTTATAGATATTAGTTATATATAAATTATTTACGGAAAAAAATGTATTAAAATATTGATTTTGAGATCATTTTAAGGTTCGTTTTTTTTTCATTTTCAAAATAAAATTTCTGCTGATGGTTGTTATGTTGTTTCGTTTTACTTTAAAACTAGATTAAATTATCTGGAATATTTTTGAAATGTAAGTTTAAGTTTATATGTATATATTTGTTTCTGATACATATAAATTAAAATGTTTCTCTATTAAAATGTTTTATTTTAGCTTTTGTTGTTGGTTGATGTAAAATAGTTGTTTGGTATTTGTTATTTTTATTTTTTTTTTATTTAATTTATTTCTTATTTGTCTTGCGTTTTTCCTTACTTTTTATTTATGTTAATGTTATTAAACGTAGTTTTAAGATTTCCTTTTCAAGTATTGCATTTATGGTTTTCAGATAATTGACTAGTATAGGGGGTTTTGGTTTTAAAGTTAGAGAACAAACAAAGAAACAATTCAACTGAACATTATTAATTAATAACTAAAACTAAAGTTGTAATAAATAATATTAATAAGTAATTATTTCAAAGTATACAATGATATTTCTAGCAACGTTTTAAAGAAACCATCTAGTTCGTATATATCTCAATGATGGAACTAAGGAGAGAAATAAAGCCAAATGCTCTTGTTGTTATTTTTAGATTTTTAACTTTCTTTTCAATTACATTAACTATAAATATTACTGTTTTTCTATAGAGTTTCACGTTTTGGTCCTCATTGGTGTAATTCTAAAAAAGTTAAGAGATACGACTAATTAAAGAAAACGTTAAAAAAATTAACCACTACTTGTTATATTTGTTCACTTTACTGAAATTTTTTTAGGAAGACCTTTAATTTTAGATACATAAATACCACCATAGATCTTAATAAGGCAACTGTGTGCATTGACTTAGGTTGCGCATTTTTTGCAGTGAAAATTTATGTTTAAAAATCATAGAAAACTGAGATCACAATTGAGAAAATTACGATGAGGCTTCTTTTTTTAGAAAGATCTCAAAGAAACGAAAAGCCCAGTTCAGGTGCAATTTTTAATTTGTAAGAATGAAGTGAGTTTGCTCAATTTAAAATGTTCTCTTCAACATGAAGATGTAGAATAGCTTTTTGGTTTTTTAAAGAAGAATTCCATTTAACGATTTTAGGACTATTGGTTATAATATGGGTTATAGTAAAGAGGGAAACAGGTTTATAGTAAAGAGGAAAACGCTTTTGCGAATTTCGTTTTTTTTGTTGTGTGTGTGTGTGTTCCTAAAATATGCTTTACTTGCAGCTGTCTGTAAGAAAGGTAAACGAAATGAAGAAGATCCGTAATTAGCATTTTCCGAAATATTCATATTTTCCTTTGATTCAATTAAAAATTGAATGTTCTTTCTTTGAATGTTTTATATCCAATCAACTTTAATTTATATATGAATTCCAGATAGATTTCAACTGTTTGAGTTCCCTAAGACCCACTCAATTCAAACAAATAGTTTAAAATGAAATGTATCTGCCATTTCGATATCTAAACTTGTGCCTACTAAATGAATTCAAAGTGCAGCATTTTGGATTCCCTGCAAAATAAACAAAGCGTCAGAAAGAGAAATTGACAAAATTATGAAAAAAATTGCATTGCAATTATAATTTTCGTTCAAAATTGACATTGTTGTTGTCAAAAACAACATATTCGAAAAAATATCGGCCAGAAGAATTTAAAGAAGATTGTATTAAGGTCAACATTCTAGGTAGTCAACATTATATTTCTTCGGTGTGGCAACGTTCTTAATTCCTTTGCAGAAATTCATGGCTTCCGTTTCGTCCGAGCGTCGCTACAATCTAAAACAATATCTGGTGTATATGCTGCTAATTTCAAAAATGTTTTCATATTATGAATTCTGTTCTGTCTTAGCAGACTGACGTTTCCAAAATGTAAAAATTAAACTTTGAATTAGCACCCTCCCTTTAGTTAGAAGCAACAGAAGTCCTGGTTTTTATATTATTTTTTTCTTATTTTTTTTTTCTTGGTATTTGTGAATTCATATTTTCCGAGAATATAACTCCCATATTTTTGGTTCTCTATGAAACCAATATTAAGAACTACATATTTTGGATATCTGGCATTTTATCATCCACTCTAGAGCCCTGCTGAATTACTCCATCCATTTTGATCTTGATCTAGGAGGGTGCAGGGTAGATACATTTATTGGATTTGCAAAATGTCCACGTGGAACCAACAGTAAATACTACTTATTCTAAATATCTTGCAAAATCATCATTCATTTGATTAGCATCGGAAGTTGCTAGTTGGACCCAATGAATTCCTATTACTGAGGGTTACTGAAGAATAAGTTTACATTTTTCAAAACAGAGTTACACATATTTGCAACCTTAGCAAAATCGTATTGCCCTCGGGTATTAAAACTTATGTCTTGATGCTTATAAATAGCCCCTTTTTGAGCCTCCTGGTGATCTATATATTGTGAAATATATATATAAATCAATTGCTGTGCGTTAGTCTCGCTAAAGCTCGAGAACGGTTGCACCGATTTGGCTCATTTTGGTCTTAAATTATTGGTAGAGTATTCCGGAAGGTTTAAAAGGTTTTATTTGAAGTGATAGATGGCGTTGGAGATGAGATTTTTGCAATTATTTTTTTTTTACCACATTAACATTTTGAAGGCAAAACAACGTTTGCCGGGTCAGCTAGTTCTAAAATAAAAAAATACATTTCAAAATGCTGGCAATTTGTCACATTATTTGAATACATTTTTTGGTATCATGGAAAAAACATTTACCTAGGAGTACATAGCGTTCTAATTTAGGTGGAATTGGAACCAAATTAAATGGTCTAAACTACAGGAATTACCACGCACAAGGCAAAGATGAAACTACATGAATTAGTATAAATACCAACACTTGATCTCCTTCTATTTCCATTAATTTTAGTTTGGATCAAGTTCCCGAGTAATATTATCTCGCATAAAACTATTACGAATAAACTAATTACAAAATGACACAAATGGGACAATATCCCACAAACCCATGACATACCCTCTGTCATTTGCACGATGCAGAAATACGAGTTCTGAACTAGTTTTATGCTAGTATTTTGTCTCTACTGGACATATAGAAATTACTAGTCCGGTACCTTAAAAATATATAAAGAAATATTAAAGAAATGACAAAACATTTCTAATTTCTAAAAAAGTTTAAGGTTGCAATTTTCTTTACTCGTAAAGTAGCACATCTAAACGAAAGTTCTAATACCATAATTTAGTATAGTTCTATGTTTTGGCGCTAGTTCACATGTTCATAATTTTTGAATTAATTTATTATGAGCACACATAGGCTTTACTAGACTAGTCGCCATTTTTTAATTTACACAGACCAGTAAATTTATTAAAATAATACGTTTAAAAAACTCAATACAATGACCGCTGATAAACATTACTGGGTGTGTAGTTTTTTGGCCTCTCTAGAGCCCTATAAGATTTCTTCCCCAAATTTGAATCTCAGTTTTCTTCTTTTGGTATAATTTTCCGATTGTTGGTTGTTCTTTGCGTTTTAGGTTACCATCCGATAAATCAGTTTTTTTTTGAAAAGGTGAACAAAATTCAAAACTTTTGAATTGACATTAAATGACACACTCTATGCCTTATTAAGACCTTTGGAACAAAAAATACATCTACTGTTAGTGAAAAACTAAAACGAATCTAATGGTTTTATTTTCAAATTTACATCGTTGTTTTTGTCTATAAGTCTTTCAAGTTACATGTTACTCCACTAAATGTACAAAAAAATTCTTTGGGAATTTTGGGGATTTTGTTATTACTATTTTTAGGGGGGGGTTTTCACAAAAAATACTTCTTACAAAAGTCTATATTTGACACAACACTTTGTTTTGATATTTGTTTTTCTGTTTCGGTTTTTCTTTGTCGGGGTTAGCGCCACCATATGCAACGATATGGATAGTTCGATATGGTTCTGAATTCGATTTATATTTCATTATCATTTTCGATTTTAGAGATATAAGTTTGTACTTATTTGATAAAAATGTTATAATAATATTCATCTATATAGGTATGTATATGTATATACTCGAGAGTTTTAATAAATATGTTGTATGATACCATGTATATAATATCACTGTATATATAATATGTATAGATATATATATATATTTATATATATATAGGCCTATAATAAATGAGATGTAATTTCTGTTGTGTTTGTTATTATTATAGTTATTAATTGCTAAAATGTTCTAGTTTCAAATGTTCTTACTCAAGTGTATTATTTTCTGTTTTTTCTTTTATTTATTTCTTGGGTATTTGAAACTCTGTTTGTTTTTCTATTGAAAATTGTTTTATAGTTTTATTGTCATACAATTCTAAAAAAAGGTTACTTTAATTACTGCTCATTTTGTAATACTTCTGGATTTTTTTTTTCTTGATAAGCTTTATGCCCGAGGCTAGTTACGAAAGTATGTTAGGCTTCTTGTGGTATCGTTGGAAGCTAACGCCTATAATATAAGTACTTGTCTCGTATCGTTTTTTTTTTTTTTGTTTGTTTTTCGTTTTGGTGTAATGCACTGTAAATCTAGTAAGAGCACATTTATATTGTTGTTTATATGTGTGTATCGTTAAATGTCGATTTTAGAATTAGTATATCTCCTAAATTATGACTGCGTTTGAAATATTAGTTTTCTGGAAAGTGTATGGGAATCACATAGAGTAAGGTTTGGTTTACGATTTATTCAAAAACTAACATTCGAAATGTATAAGTCACAGTTCACAGCCGCTTTTTCCCTTTTCTTGTAAGCAACAGCTGTTAAATGGAATCTACATTTCGTAAGTCAGATTTTGAGTGTCTCCTAAACAAACCTTATTTTAAGAAATATGCCTTATATTTCCAAATATTTCCAATGAGAAGGAAATGTAGAATGCCTTATTATTTACAAAACAAAATCCTGCAAAGCAAAGTAATATAATTCGAAATTTTAAATCAAAATATATATTTTATGTTTTACTAGTTATAACGGACTTAAAGGCTTTTTATAATTTACATGCCATCTATAGCTCATTTATAGTACTATTTTGGAGGTCATCACTTTCATATAAATAACACCTAGCCAAATTTTCAGGGCAATCAAACGAATGGATTCACAGAAGCCTATACAATTTGGCTTAGTTTTCAAGTTACTGAAGTTTTGAAAGATCTTAAATATGTCCTAATTTATTTATTATTTATTTATTTTGTGATTTGTCGCAAAGAATTTAATGTTTGCTTAGTTAGTAATTCCATTCTCTGCCATTTTCCGTATTAATTTCATTTGAATATCAGAGAAAATTAGTTGAAATTGAAAATATCTGAATGAAATCCAGAAAACACCACTCAAAATTTATCAGCTGACATTTATCAGAAAAATTCCAAATTAAATTCAGAAGAAATATCTCAGTTGTAATAAAAAAAATGGGATTTGAGAAAAAAAACAGATATACGCTTCAAATTAGATTTTCCAAAGTCTGCTTTATGGTTACAACATCTTTTTATTAAAGGTTTTTTGAATTTTAAATGTTTCCTCAGTTTAACTAAAATTTACTAAACTGCCAAAGAAATCAGGCAAGTTTTCAAAGAAAATATGCAAATATTTATTGCAACTCAGGGAAAATGATAAATTAAAACTACATTTCAAATTGGACTTTCTAAAGTTCCTTTTAGATTTGCAACATTTTGATTATCATTTTCTTAATTTTTATTAAACGTATTTTGAATTTAGACATTTGAAATTGTTAACTTGTTATCTTAAATTTTCTGAATTCTTAAGTGGCACAGAGATGTTCTCGATTAGAATTTTATAGAATTTAGATACCTATAAAAACGACATCATTTCTTTTCTAAATATCTAACAATATGAGAGTCTCAGGAAGATTCTTATTTATTTGATAATAGAAAATAATTTTATGTTTTCAGAAATTTTGTCACATATTCCAAATATAGATATAGTTTCTAATGGATTTCGGGAATTAAGTCCTTAATTTCGAATCTAAATTCTCTTTGAATCCGTTTTAAAGCATAGCTAATTAAAAAGAAGTATTTAAAATATGCATGTGTAATTATATCGAAATTTAACTGGAATTGTTTTAAACCTTTCTCCAAATCTAGTTGCTTTAAGGACGATTTAGGGGTAATGATAAATTTGCAATATGTTTTAAATCACAATTTTATTTTTGTAAGATATTTTAAAAAAGGGAATCTAATTGAAAAAATAGAATGTTGTTGTATTCGCTTGGCCATTAACCTAAGAACATAATAGTTGAATTCCGCCAACTTAATTTTTCCACGGCCTTTGCTGTTTATTGATTTCATGAAAAAATTATCTGAAATCATTCAAAACTTTTGCTAGAATATTTCACATTGGGATTCTTAACAAATTTCAAAATAATTTTTTTCGAATATCTGAAGCTTGTTTGAATGTAAGAAGGATGTGATGAAAATTCACATTTTTGGGATCCCATTGATTATTTTTGAATTGGATTATTTTGAAAAATATTTGTTTTATATATTTTTCACTAAAAAAAAACGTTCTAAATTCCGGGTATCGGTACGCTAATTTCAAATCCAGATTTTGGATAACATATAGCTAAACATTTGAAACAATTCTTTGTTATATGTATCGTATTTTGATTTTCAACTGATAGAAATCTAAATTTTTCTTTCGAATAAATTCCGGGTATCGGTACGCTAATTTAAAATCTAGATTTTGGATAACATATAGCTAAAGATTTGAAACAATTCTTCATTATATGTATCGTATTTTGGTTTTCAACTGATAGAAATCTAAATTTTTCTTTCAAATAAATTCCGGGTATCGGTACGCTAATTTCAAATCTACATTTTGGATAACATATAGCTAAACATTTGAAACAATTCTTCGTTATATGTATTGTATTTTGGTTTTCAACTGATAGAAATCTAAATTTTTCTTCCGAATCTAACGCTGTGAGGATCTTTTAGAGAAAACGATGACTTTTTAATACCATTTAAACTAATTGAATTTAAATGTAAGAACGACAATTTAACCAAAAGCAAAGAGGCTTGTTATAGATCTGAAATGTAATTTTATCAAATATGATAACAATTGCATTCGGTCATCCCATTTTTTGCATAACATTGTCTAAGGTGTGAAGTATGGATTTTTTTTATTGAGTCTGAACCTATTCAAAATGTTTCAGCTTTTCTGCAAAATATTTTTTTTTCTATTATCAGATTTTTTTCAATATAGACTACGTCTGTTGTACTTAACAGATTGTCTCTGTTTTTCCAAGATTTGAAATGTCGAAATCTGATTTTGAATGGTTTTAAGAGTCATTTAGTAAGCAAATTCGATGAAAATACAATGTATCAAAGCGCCTTCAAATACATTTTTTCTTGAGAATTTTCCGGAAATCATATTCTTGCCAATTTTTTAATAGGGCAGATGTATGCAGATTGAGGCTGTATACTCGTATAAGGGGAGACAGGCAGATATTTTGACATAAATAAATAAATAATCCGTATACTGTCATACTGCATCACTGGTAGCAAATATTTCACAAATTACAGAAGGACGCTGGAACACATATTTCATGTTTTTGAGCTAAAATAAAACAATTTGTTTCGATTATTTTCCTACAGCGATTTTTTTTTTTCATTGGTAGGAAATGATAAACATATAATAGCATTTCTGCACAAATTTATGCACCATTTTAAAATTATGATGAAAATATGACACTATTGTTGTAATCCATTTTTTAACCTTTTCTCAATTCGCAAAAATTTTTATTTTTTTTATTTCTGAAGTAGTACAAATTCTTTTTTCTTAGGCAATTAGGCATTAACTGTAACTTTTTTTATTGTATATAAAATTCTGCTTGATTTTGTGTCTTAATTTTTTTTTTCCTGAAGAAGAAAACCGCTGCCAATCTACGCACATCTCTCTATAAGTATATGACTTCATGAACTTTTTAATATTTCACAATGCAATGTAATTTTCGAATTGTGGAAATTTGAAGAATTCGTAACAAAATATGTCTGATAATCATTCAAATACTTTAGACGATTTTATTCTCCCCTTTCTTTTTAAAATACTATCATATATTGAATTCACTACAAAATATTAGTTGAAGGTATAAAATCACATCTAATATACGAGTACCGGAATTATGGAATATCCAAGAAAAGTGGAAAACTTAAGTGGCGGAATCTTTATTTTAAACTATCATTTATAATAATGTGCTTAGTGTTGTGGAGTATACATAATTTAAATATTTTTAAACTTAGGCCTTGAAAATTATATCAATACAACTTGAGTTAAGAAATCACTTTCTCCTTAAGAAAGATATTTAGGTAAATATCTAAAGAAATCTAGGAGTCGAAAGACGGAATCTGAAAATCATCAGTCAATTATATTTGCGAAATTTGTGTTTAGCAGCAAAAGAAATCTAAGTCTGCATACTAAAGCTGCTAAAGCTCTAATCGTATGCTGCACAAAGTCTTCTATTAAACTGCTTCCACTTAAAAATAGTATGAATTCTTTACTTATATTAAAAAAAAATATATATATGTTATAATTATTTTAGATTAACTCCCAAAACCAAAGATTCTATAATTTTACGAGTCTCATATGAAATTTAAATTAAAAACTGTATTACAGGTGATAACATACACTTTCCTACTTTTACAATGACAATGATGATGTGTTTTCTATTGAAAAATCATAAGAACGTACTAAAAAATAAATATAATTAATAAAAGAGAAATAAAATTAGAATAATTCTCAAAATTACTATACTTCAATGCTGTTTACAACTTAAACATCATCGCAGTTGTATCATTAGTTTCAAATTCGATAATAAAAATATTAAAGTTTTACATGTTTTCTTACCTACCAACGATAATGACAGAATACTAAAATATTCTTACAACGATTTGAAAATAATGACAATACTTAAGCGACATTTGTGACAATTTAATAGTATGCGAATGATATGATAATATGTTGAAAATTTTTTGATATAGTTTATATACTATTAGTAACATGTAGCTATTATTGTATTTGAATTATAGTAGAAATGTATACATACTAACAAAATACTACACATACACTCAACAATTTTTGTATAAAATGTTTTTCTAACAAAATGTATTAAACATGAGTTTTCCAACAAATCGAAAAAGAAATTCAAAAGCGTAATATGAAATAGTATTTTATATATAGTAATTAAAAATATGGACTTGAAAACTACCCTTTTTATGTATGTATGTATGTATGTATATTGCTACGAAGAAAGAGTGGTGTAAATTATTACGATCGATTTGTTTCAATACCTAGCAATGGGCCATCGATTCTAATATTTTGATAGCACAACTTTCAGACTGTGAAAATAATGTTTCGATTATGTTGTCAGATCTCTAAATATAGGAAAGCATTCTCATTCTCTTAAGAAAAAAATGATTTCAGTGTCAGTTTCTATATAGGAAAGGGCTAACATAAACTATTGCCATCGAAGGTAGTGCTTTTATAAACCGAGACGCCTTCTATATAGAAAAATGTTTTCGTAAACAACTTCCATGTCCTCGTGGACATTTTCCATATAGAAAAGTATTTTCGCGATACTTTTAATGCAAAAAAATATGTCCAGGAATATGAAAATTTGTCATACAGAAAAATATCTTAGCATACTCTTTCCATAGGAAAATGTGATTCCATAGATATATTTCGTGCTATTCATAAACAATTTCTATATGGAATAGTGACTTCGTAGAGTTTTTCAGTACACAAATATTTGCCCCCTCGCATCCTCTTTAATGGATAGTTTCCATGTAGTAAAGATCTTTCATTCATAATTTCCATAAATAAAGGCGCCTTTATAGACACTTTCCAAATAGGAAAGTCCCGTCAAAGACGTTCCCCGCATAGAAAACAGCTTTTATAGGCAATCATACAGAAGTGTCCTCGTGAACACTTCCTATGTAGAAAAACGTCTTCAATGTCCGTGAAGATATTTTTCTATATTTTTGCAAAATACAAAAAAATATATCCAGAGAAACACCCTCCACATAGAAAAATGACTTGGTAGACTAATTTCATTTGAGAAAGTGCCTTCATAGATACTTTTCGTACAGAAAAATGATTTCATAGGTGCTTTCTATAGAGGAAAATACCTTTATAGATATTACCAATATAGAAACTTATCTTCATTGATATAAACATAGTACAGATCTTTTATATACAATTTCACAGGTGGTTTTTAAATAGAAAGTCTACTTTTATATTGAAATGCCTTCGTAGATAAATTCCATACAGAGAGGTGCTGCCTTCCCATATTTTTTCCATAATTAATAGCGCCCACAACGATACTTTCCCTATAGAATAGACATGTTGGTTATATAAAAAAACTGTCATTGAAAATGTTTTTCATATAGGAAAGTCACTACAAAGTAATATTCTGTATTAGAAAATTTCTTCACAGGTTCTATGTAAAAACGTGCCTTTATCAACGCTACCTTATATGAGGTGTCTACTAAGTTACCTTCCTCTATACTGTCCATGAATTGACTTTCCCATATTTTGAGATCATCTTTGAATAAACTTTACTGTATGAAAAGTAAAAGGCAAATATCCGCATCAACTCATTTCTTATAGAAAACTGCATGCATCGGCACTTTACATATAGGAAAATGTCTTGGTATAGAAAATTATCTTCACCGAAAGTTCCCATATAGAAAAGTGTATTTGGTAGGAATTTCCATATACGAAAGTCTCTTCGAGGCAACGTTCCGTACAGGTCTACAGTGTCTAAGTGCACTTTTTCTGTATATTTCCACATAGAAATACCTCCTCAAAGAAACTTTTCTTTACAGCTAGTTTCCATTTAGAAAATACCTTCATATAAAGAGTGAAAACGTGGTCATCGGTTTATTTCTTTTAGAAAAATGCTTTCACAGATATTTTTTATATACAATTTCATATATAAAAATAGCCCCAATATACTTTCCATATAGAAATGTCTCCTCAAAGATACTTTTCTTTCACAACTACTTTCCATTTAGAAAAAACCTTCATATAAGAAGTGAAAACGTCGTAATCGAATTATTTCTTTTAGAAAAATGCTTTCACAGATACTTTGCATGCAATATCTTTGATGCAATATCATATATAAATAAACATATTTATATACCAAAATAAGCCTTCATAAATACTCCCCTCTTTGGACAGAGAAAACGAAAATGCTTTACATATAGGAAAGTACTTCATAGGCAATTTCCGTATATGATAGCCATCATTGGCACTTTTCATATAAGAAAATGCTGTCTTAAGATAATTTCATAAAAAATGTGCTTATATATGCAATTTCCATATAAGGAAGTTCTTTCAGAAACACAGTTTATATAGTTCTTTCATAAGCGGTCTCCATATATGCTTAGAAGAGTTTGCAAAAATATTTTCTAAATAAAAATGTATAAGCAATAAGTGCCTCCATAAAAAAAAAAAACTTTCAAATAAAAGGAAGGTTTATTACAAACACTTTCTACGTAGGAAAGTTTTTTCATACTTTCCAAATAGAAAAGTTCTTCCTACGGGAGCAATTTCAATATAGGAAAGTTTTTTCGTAAACGCTTTCCATACAATAGAGTTCTTTAATAAGTACTTTCTACACAGAGAATTGGCTGAATATTTTATCCATTTAGAAAAAGGCATTTAAAGATTCTTTCTACGAAGGAAAGGGCTTCGAATATATTGTTCAAATGGGATAGTGTTTTCATGGAGTTTTTCCATCAAGAAGAGTGACTGCGAAGACGATTTCTACAAAGAAAATTGCTTTCGAAAACGATTTCTGTTTTCAAAGTGCATGGACTAGACTCACAAACGCTTTCCATTTATGAAAATGCTTTTAGAGTTACTTTCCCTCTGGATAAGAGGCTTCCAGAAGATTTTCCATACAGAAAATTACCTTAAGAGAAAAAATCGTATAGGTAAGTGTTTGCCTATGCTTTCTTTGCAGGGAAGTGTTTTGTAGAGGCATTTCGTTAAAAAATTGATTGTAAAAATTCGATCCAACTCTTTCCCCTTTAAATGAATGAAATTTTTGTTTTGTTTGTAAATCAGGCTATAAACAATTGTATTACAAATTCCAATGATTCGTAGTATATGCTAAGGAAGTATGAGAGAACATTACACATAACAAATAGTTAAATATTAGTCAAGTTTTGCACGATTTTGTTGCATATATTTAGTAGTACTATTTCAAATTTATATATATGTATATATATGTATATGGTACATTGTACAAACTAATATCTCTAAAATGATGAGAAACAAACTTTCAATATCAATAAATATGGACGAATTCAAAAACAAAGTTGTGTGTAAGAAATTTGTAAAGAAACACAATACTAGTAATTTTTTCGGTTTTAATTTGAATTTGAATATATATTTATATGGAGTACACTATACTACACTGTCTAGAGACCAATTACGTACAATAATAATAATAATAATAATATGGTATTAAGGAAAAATCAAATAAATTAAACATACACAAGTCAATGAGGATTTCGTTTACTCTAATTCGTTTAATTTCAAGTCATGGCTTGTTAAAGCTATTACAAATTATATCAAACAACAATTATATATGTAGTAGGGGAGGTATGATGTAAGTAATAATAGTAGTTTACTGCTGTTTCTTTTCAACTTAAAGGCCAAGTGTAGAGAAGCTTTTTAACTAAACAGAGAGCATTTGACTTTTTTTCTGTTTTGCTACAGCGACGAAAAGCTAAAAAAGGAAAACATCTCAAAATATTTAGAAAATTAAACAACAAAATAAAAGTTTTCAAAAGATTTTTGGGTTTTATTAATGAATTTTAAAATAAAACACAATATAAAATTAAATGAGATCTCTTACAAATTAATATTTGGCTTACACTTTAAACAAAATTCTAAATAGTTACAACTATTAAATAAAAATTAAACGTTTTGAAATAGGATGGCACTGGTTTGTTATTATAAAAAAATAATTAAGGAATGTTGTTAGTTTCCGCGTTTTTCGCACACGTTTTTTTTTCAGAGAAAAGTTATTTAAGTCATTAATAAGATAAGTCTTTGGTAACAAACTTATAAAGAAATTTTATAAAAAAAAACGAACAAAAATTAAGTACAAAACATAAAAAGTGGAAATCAATAAATATGTTAAATATGAATGATAAATATATTAGGTAAATTTAACAAACTTCGAAGCAGTTGTAAAGGTTTATTTATATGATAACCTACGGAAATATTTTGAATTAAGTTTAAATTTTGAGTATTTAACATTATACGTTTTTTTTATTTCTAACCTAAACTAGTTATGTTTTGAGATTACTTTGAATTGAATATGGTTGACTTTTTTCGAAAAAAGTATGTCTGTCTGTCTGTCTGTCTACCATATAGATAGTATGTAGAAAGTGCAGCAGTTGAGAATTTGTTATGAATCTTAAAAATTAGGATAAACAAAATTGGAAATAACATTGATTTATTTTTTATGATATAACAATCTGTTTCTGAAGTTTTCTTAAGATTTTTAAACATTTAATGAAATTTCTCGTTACTTAGAAATTGCTGGATGAAAATAGAAGCCTAATTCATGATCGCACATTAATTTCGTATTGTTTTTAAGATTAGTAAAAAAGAGCTGAAAAATACATATGCACAGACCATATACATGCGAAAATCCTGCTGGATAAAATAATTTTCTGACAGTTTCATGAAAATTATTTGGAATCAATTGTGAAGACATTTTTTCAAATATCACCACTTGAGTCAATGGTAGCGCATTTAAAGATCTACATGAAAAATTTGCAATATTTAGTTAGAGTTTTATTTATTCATGATAACAATTATGTGAGTCTTTTCCCCATTTATTCGATTTCAATCGAAACTTGTTTCCAAATAAATGAAAATTTTGGAAAAATTCTTCTAACTTTGTATTTAAATGTTTTATTTTCTTTATACATTTCCCAAAATTCGTAGGGAGGGCCATAACATAATCTTATTAAAATATAATATTGTTGTATTATTTCCGTTTAGTTTTAGAAATCCATCTATGTATCTTAGAAATATAGAAAATATTATATATTCCAATATTTATTAGCTTTGGTTAATTTTCGCTTGAAAAAATTAAGGTGATTTCAAGTCATTGCAGTATTTAATAGATATTTTAAATACAGTGCAAATAATTTGTAGAGGCGCCACTTTGATAAAAGCAAAACTGTATCGCTATGTAACAAACATGACCTAGAGCTTACTTTTTTATTTTATTTATTTATTATTATTATTTTTTTTTTTTGACAATTCCATTATATTTTTCGTCTAGCGATACAAATTTGTCAATATATAAGATTTCATAATAATCGCATAGTATTCCGGAACTATGGGGGAAATTCCCAACGACTTTTCACACTTTTCATCATCTTTATAGGAATGAAATTCTATTTTGCTTACAAAACAGTTTTCATTTAAAATATTATATTTTTACAAAAAACGGTGGCCAAGTTTTGTTGTATTAAAAAACTACAAGTGCGTTTTTTGATACGACAAAACTTCGCCACTGTTTTTTGTAAAAAAAAAATTAGAACAAAGCTGGTAATTTTGAATAAAGCTGAATGAGCTTCTTATACGCATTTCATTTTTAGACTTACTCAACGGGACCTACATCTTCGCACGGTCGGTCACGAATCAACTTTCAAGTGATCATACCGAAAATCCGTGATAAATGATTTCCTACAGCTTTTTTTTTGCAATTTCTTGTCGAAATTCGATCAATTTGTGTTGCTTGACCTACGTTAAAAGGGAAACGTATTCCAAAGGAAACTTTTTCACGACATTCTAACCAAGTTCAAAATACTCTTCCCGAATAAGTTGCATTATAAAATAAGCGAGAACGTTTGCATTCCTAATGTCCTGAAGTTATATAAATAAAATCTATTATATTTTGAATTTATAAATGAAACTCACTGGCTACCTGATAGACTTTCAATATAATACACTATACTAGGTAACTAATATTTTTTTTGGAAAATTTTACGGCATCTTGAATATACTAATTAGGGCTTAGGGGGGTTTACCACTCCTATAACTAATTGTCGAAAACTTTTTTTTAATTCTTTTCTAAATTTAATCAACTATTTATTGTAAAAGATTCGAATTGATAATTATTTTTCAATAGTATTTAAACTTTCGTCAAAAGTAAAGCATTCCTTCGGCACTTTGTCGAAGGAATGTAATTTTGTGCTTGTTTCTTAAAGTGTGTTCTATTTACAACAGGTTACTATACTAGGTAACCAATATTTTTTTTGGAAAATTTTACGACATCTTGAATATACTAATTAGAATCTCAGAAAAATACCGGGCTTAAAGTTTACCACTCCTATGACTAATTGTCGAAAACTTCATTTCATTCTTTTCTAAACTTAAACAATCATTTATTGTAAAAGATTCGAATTGATAATTATTTTTCGAAAGTATTTAAACTTTCGTCAAAAAGTAAAGCATTTCTTCGGCACTTTGTCGAAGGAATGTAATTTTGTGCTTGTTTCTGAAAGTGTGTTCTATTTACAACAGGATTTCGTTTCGCCTTTTAAAAATATAAGATCATAAGATTTTTTGTCACCTAACGACTCACAGGGCGTGAAAGTTGCACTAAAAATGTTTAAATCTTATGCAGCAAAATAATAAATATCTCATCTGCTGCACTTTCAGATGATGCAAAACTGTTGCTCATAACTAATTGACCAATATGGGAAAACATTTTTTTTTCTTTTTTTTTTTTTTTTTTTTGTTCGTAGCAATTTATTGAATGCCTGAACAACGTTTTTTTAACTATGAAATTCTGATTTATAAATCTTCAATAAATATGTTCATAAATGTTATCCTAAGTATACGACGGAATTCTAAAATATCAATTATTTTTATAAATAAAAACTTAAAATTATGCAACAAATTAAATTTATTGTTTGATTAAAACAAACTAAATTTGTTACATTATAAACATTAAATTTTAATCACATATTTTTTAACTTAAATAGGTGTGTAATCAAAAAAAAAATAATAAAAAAAAGTGTTAAGTACGAATAAGTGACCAAACAACTGCTCGACCGCTTGTTAAATTCAATTAATAAATTTATTACTAAAAGAAATTGAAATATATTTCACTTAAGGAAAAAAATAATACTAATAATAACATCTATTGAGTACATTTATTTATAATTAATGTGAAGAAGAAGAACTACAACGCTAGTTTGTTTATGGTTTACTATTTTTGTGAAAAGTGGGAAGGCATTTGATATCCAAACATTATAGTTTTGTTTAATAAAATAGCAAACCTTGATGTTATCGTACATAAGCAGCCAACAAGTAGTACTGATGGTTAATATAATTACGTTCTACACAAACACTGGGATGTTTATTTGCTTTGTAATTGCTGATGATGTTGTGATTGTACATTTCTATTACAAATAGCCAATTTAGGGTTGTCTGAGCTCTTTTAGTTTTTCTTTCAGACCCATCCATTTTGTAGCCACAACTTACCTTTCTCCACAACAAAATACATACATATGTAGGCAGGTGGGCGATAGTACAACACAAAACAATCAATCAGTCATAGATAGCGCTACAATGATACAAAAAGTCTAAAGGAAATAATGAAGTCTACGAATTGTTTTCTTTGTATTTAGATATTCTCGGGTATTTTCAACAACAAGAACAAAAACTAAATAAAAACACGTTTTTAAAATAAAAGTCAAAATTTTATTTACAAATATTTCAAACAAGAAAAATTAAAATAAAGTATAATAATGGAAACTATTCAAATTAACATGCAAAATTTACTTTTACTGCTTTCGTTTATTTTCTGTTTGTTTTGATTTTTTTTTTTTTTTTTTTGATTTGTTAAAACAACAAAATTCAGAATACAAAACACTAAGTTCGAAAGGTGAAATTTTAAAAGTATAAATTTTAAACAAAAAAAAAAAAATATTATAAAACTACAAAACTACATTTACATAGTTGTGGTTCGTAAGTACTAAACTAAAAACAAAAGATTAAAAAAATAAAATATGAACTAAATGTTAAAATGAGAACAAATATTTTGAAATGATGACAAAACTAAGTAAAATATTGGAAAATAATATTGGGGCGGGAAATGCAAAAGATAATGTTTATTGTAAGTACCTTAGATGATTGATAAAAAAAAAAACACACACAGAGAACAGAAAAAATAGGTAGGAATAAGCGCAAGTGGCAATAAGGTTTTTGATGATGTTGCTTTTTCATCTTTTTGTCACCTACTACATTTTTGTATACGTTTATATGATAGTGATTAATTCAGTTTTTGTATTAAACTAAATTTATAATTACTAATAATACTTCTGTTAAATGTCCCTTGTTGAATTATTTAATATATTGTTAATTTGTACAATCATCTCTCTTCAATAGGAACAAAGAGAACGACTCACTAGTCGACAAAGATATCTGGCATTTGAGTAGAAGACTCATTTTGTTAGAAGAAAATAGATATTTTCTCGTTTAGAACACATCTGAGCAAGGATAACTGATTTCATTATGCAGATAGAATTTTGAAAAATTTGCGAAATATCTCAAAATACTACCAAGAAGGAAGAAGTGGCTCTACATTATGATTTACTGCCACATTAAAAGTTTACGCAAGGGATAAATTAGCTTTTATACATTTTGTTTATTTTTTTACTAAAAATTCTATGAACTGAAGAAATTACATGCTTGATTTCTGTTATTTTAAACTTTCGGACGAATGCGTTTGAGAACAGGAAAATGTGTACTAAATAATCACAAATTGTATACTGTTACCCAGCATACCGTCATTTGAAAAGCTTAATGACTTGATTTCACTTGCCAATGCTTTATAGAAGCAAAATTTTTGTAATGCCAAAATTATAGCATCTTCATGGTCTATTTTTCACATGCTATTTGAAACAGAAGTTTTTTTTAGACAACAAACGGGGCCGCCAGATTATAGAAATATTAAATATTATGTATTTTCAAAAAAATTTATATTTAAGTTTGTTTTGTTATACTAAACGAAAGCTCTTCTACCTATAATTGTGTCCATTTGAATTTCGTTCGTAAAATCGGCATTTGTTATATGGAAATTTGATACGTGCTTTTCCTTTTCAGTTGAAGATATATGTTATTTATTTAACCAGATATTTATGTTGTATGAAATTGTCGCAGACGGACATAATTCTAAGGAAAAAAACAAACAAAGAACATTTGCTAGCTTTTAAAAGGGTACTCTAGTTATAAGTAGCCAACTGGTGTTAGAAATTCATCCTGGATTCTATTATGTAAGACCAAATCAAATATTTTGTTGAAAATGATAAATAGTTGTTTTGAAATCTGTTTTTTCAGCGTTAAACAACATTCCGGGGTATTTTTCCCAATTATTTTTTCTTTCTGAGTTCGCAAATTCATTTACGGGAATTTAAATATTGGAAATTTTACCACTTTTTTCATAACAACGACCTTTCCAACGATAATAATGGAAAAAAAGTTCATTACCACCTATCAGTGAGAATCAAAATATATTATACACTATGATATAGTTTTTCGATTTCATTTCATTTCATTTATTTAACAGTCTTGTAATTTAAAGCCTTTTGGCCAATATAAAAGATATATAAATATATATCTATAATATATATATAAAGATTTAGAAACACAAAAATACCAGCAAGATATATCTCTTCAAGTTTTACTACTACTATGCGGAATATATATCTTCTAGATACACATATTTCACCTGGAACAATTTCGTTGAACCAATTTGTTAAGGCTTTCATTGCAAATATTTGAACAAATTGTAGTGAAATTGTAAAAATTGTTCAGAACTAATTACGATTGATTAAAAAAAACTGCATGTTTACAAATCAAATTATATCAAACTACTAATTATAATTATATTGAAATAATAATGAAATCGCCCAACATTTTTCCAAAAACCGCTCCCATTGACTCGAGTAATGGTAATTGAGAAAATTTCATTAAAACGGGTTACAAACAATGTGATGACATTTCCAAGCAAATTAGGATTGTCCAGTGAAACGGTTCCTTATATGGATGAGATATTATTTCCCGTACGGCCGAATGTATAAAACTGAAATTCTTTTATGTACTCGTACATCATATGTATGACAGGCGTCGCGTGAAGCATTTTAACTGATGTCAGTTTGCATGCATGAAGTATTATTAGCAAGTGTTTTCCTACTAATTTCATTGCTATTTCGCCTCGGAACACTCGCATTCTCTAGGGTCAAGACTTTTTAGGATTCCTCTCACTTAGACAGCAAGAGGTACCTTTACACTCTTATCGATGACAAAATTTACATTTTTCGCATATACAATTTCCCATCGATTTATTATCAGTTTGATGGTTGATTTGTGTTTCCAAAAGTGTATTTTTTTAGTTATTATTATATATCTTCAATAAAATTGTTGAATTAAACAACTTCAGAGTATGCAAATTTCAATCTCTATACACAATCAGACCATACAATAATTTGAATTGATAATCGAGGACGGCAGTATGCAGGACTCTATGCAGATTGTTTATTTCAAGATTGAGAAGTCATGGTTGCTACCAAAATAAGTGATATTGCTTTCGTTAACGCAAGTACATCATGCCACGTTTACGTTTAATTACGTTTATTATGGGAAAAGTGTTAATTTGTTACATTTTGATTAATATGTGGTAACGATTTATCGCAAAATCTTGCACCGTTTGAAAGCATAACTTTTCTTTTCTAAAACCTAATCTAGTTCGCATATATCATCCTTGGTGTAGGAGAAATTAATACAAATAATCACATCATTTTAGGCGAATAAAGATAGATTATAAAATTTGGCAACGATTTTCCGATATTACAAAATTTTACAACAGCTTTAGGAACGAACTATGGATTGATTGAGAAATTTTGAGTACAAACTCGAATTTGGCGCATGAAGTAAATCTCCTTTTATAGCCCTGTGTTAACTTTAAAAGAATCTTATTTTTAGATTTCCAGAATTTACCTATAAGAACATTTCTTCAGTGAATCAAAAGAAATTGAATTATGTTCGCTAACACTGTAAACGTAAAAATAAAATTTTAAAAAACACTGTTGATTTCAAATCGCTTGAGTTCTAGCACAAAAGTGATAGCCGGTAGTATATCCATTGATTTGAAAATTTCTAATTAAATCGTAACTAACTTTTTAAGTTATTTCCAAATTTCGGGGAATGAAAGAGATATATAGCGGTCTGTAATGAAAATATTATCGTTTCTTCAGCTTAGAATGGTTTAAATTAGTGGGTCGCGTCAAATACTCGTAGTGTAAAAAACTATTCAGCATGAAGCAGAATATCCAATTCGCAAAAAATATGATCTCCATTTCATTCATAAGGATAATGGAATGAAAACAATGTCACCGCACGTTCTGGTGTTTGTTTACTTCTAATGCCAGTTATAAATGTCTGAGATTGTAATAGGGATGATTTTGAATAAAGGGAGTAAAGAAGAACTGAGATTACTGTAAAATTCTCAAGACTGTAAAAATACGAAAATAAAAAAAAGACTACAAACTATCTATAATATAATGATTAATGGCTAAATAATCATATAGCATATTCAAAAATTATAAAATAATGATTTGTCCTGGCAATTCTAATATGATTTCTACTATGAATCAAATGATACACATTAAGAAGAAATACAGCAACATCTAAAATGTGATGTTGTTTCTACTACACAGAGAAACAGAAAATATGATTATTATTGAATGAGCGAAGGAGGGAGAAACACAAAATAGAGAAGAAACACTAATAGCCTACTTCATTTTCTGCCTTTCGTGTCTTAAGAGAATAAAGCACAGATAAGTACTGATATATGCAAAAAAAAAAAAAAAGTTCAAAAAGCTGAATACCAAGGCTGTTGCACTTTCGAAACGAAAAGCAAAAACAAAGGACCACTAATAGTGTATGAAAAATATGATTAAAGAGCAAGGAAGATAAGAAAATGAACTACGGCTATGAACGTAAAAAAATATGACTTTTAAAGGATGTTGTAAAATATATATACAAATTGTAATAAAAGAGAAACACATAAAAAAGGCAACTAAATTTTCATTACAAAAAAGTACAAACTAAACCATCATAATTCATAGTTGTAATAGCACTGGAATACAAAAATGTGACGTGATATAATAAAAATCAAAGTACTATGGAGTTCGTTAAAGAAAACATTAAATTCAAAATCGGTTTATTTTAAGTACACAAAAAAATTAAGATATCAATAAAGAAGAAAACAATGCATATATATATCATCAAAAAATTAGTTTAAAGAAAATGTATAAAAAAGGAGAATGATGAAATGAATTCAAATTGAAACATAAACGTCTTAAATTACAAGTTATTAAAGTATACGCATAAGAAAATAATAAGTATATAATACTAAAATATTGTTATTATTGTTATTAATATTATAAAAAAATGTAAGCAAATTATGATAAATTAAACCACTAAAGATTAAACTACTGCTTAGACTACTTGGTATTTCAGAAACGAAAATTATAATAATTTACATTAAAACAAAAATTCGAATTATCAAAATCATTTAAATTCGATATTTGTTAAAGGGATTTTTCGTTATTTATATTATTTCATACGGTTTTTTAGATTTCATTCACTCATTAAAAACAAAATAATTTTAAAACTATATAGTACTATCTGAACTCGGTTTAAAAGATTTGCTGTTATGATCATTTCATCAATCATTATCATAGGTAGCTCTATAATTTTATAGAAAGAAGTTTACAAAAAGAAAACAATTAAAAGCTTTGTTATACAATAGTAATTAATGCAAGTTGCAACATTTTATACTAAATTACAATTGTGAAAGAAGTTATATAACATATACTATATGTTTAATATAGCATTATTATCAGATGCAATTTTACTAGCAGAATATGTATGTAATGGGAGGAGAACAACAAATTCAACAAATATTGGTTTTTGTTTTGCTCTCTTGGAAGTGCGTTGTGTAGGGTGTTAGATGATTAGTATGTGGATGTCTTATCCTTTCTGGCTGTTGTAATGCTGTTTGATGCTGAGTATATGTATGTATGTGTGTATGCATATGTATGATAAACCTATGAGTATCTTATATAGAAATTTAAAAAAGAAAGGTGTTGCGAAAAATAATAAATGGCAAGTTTCTCTCTTTAACGTTATTATATTATATTTATGGGTCTAACGCGTGCGTAACCCTTCTTACTCCATTAGTTATTATTAAGGGAGTAACCAAATACCAAAAAAAAAATCATTTAAACCTAAAACTGAATTTAAAATATTTTAGTTTAAGGAAAAAGCAAAAATATTCTAACATTTCTGGTAAAAAGAATAAATCTAAAATATTTCTGAAGATATTTTAAATTTATATCTTGGTTATGTAGGAATTAACAAATAAAAGGAATTCTCCGCAAAAGGAATTTTAAATTCCTAAATAAACAAAATTTCAACACAAAACTTAAATTTCTAAATTTGCCAAGATTCCAAATTTCCATTTGGGAATTTTTCTTATTTACCAAGAAAAATAAATAGATTGGAACATTTCATCCATTGGAGTCAAAAAAAAAAAAAAAATCTGGAAACGTCTTTTGCGGGTTACTTTTCCATAATGCAAATGAAGCTCTTCAGAAATGTATTTTGGCTCAAAAATTTCTATAGAAAATCTAAGGCATATTCAAAAAATTCAGTTTATTCCGCTTAGTTCTATCAATAGGAGGTGTAAAATAGTCGATTCTATAATTAAAATTTAATAGATATATTATTCAGCGTTCCTTTTAACCACTTGAAAGGGTGATTGATTCTATTTTGTACCCTGAATTCAGTAGTTTTAGTGGCTTGACTGGCGTTCATCGTCGTGTAGTCATAAGATGTTGAATTATATCTCCAATTTGTATGTCTCAAAATTGTACTCCAAATGTATATTTGTAGACGTTATAGTAAGACGTTTTGTTATGGTTTAAAGAATTTATTATGTTTTCTATTCCCAAAACTTGACTAATATTTTATCTGGAATATTGAGAGAAGACAGAGAACACTCTTTGCTACATGTCCAAGCTAATGGTGGTGGGGAGATTAGCGACTATTATATTAATTGCCAGCCACTATCGTTAAAAATTCCGCCCGGAATTATTAAGCATTTTATAGAAACTTTTCACCTTAAAAAAAATCTCCTAGTCCACAAAAACAAAGGCGGCATTAAATACTAAAATGCCACCAAAAGAATACTTGAGAAGGGCACAAACGCATACGTCCAGTCTATCGAATTAATGTGGAATCGATCGTACTTTTTATACCGTGCGGGTAATATTCCATATTGCGAATAAAATATAGTTCATATTTTAAAATTTGACAAACAAAAAAAAAAAAA